>JAPKLX010000097.1:471491-492031 GCA_026898415.1 Leonotis leonurus
ATGCCCGCCATGAACCAGACGGAGCATCATCTTCATTCACAGGAGCTGGTATAGGAGCTTGCGGCCATGCCCGCCATGTACCAGACGGAACTTCTTCGATATTAATGTCACCAAACCAACCAGACGGAACATCATCTTCATTTTGAGTACTATAGTGCTGCGTATCATAGGCCAAAGTCCCCATGAAATCCGAACCTCGACTCGAGGATCCCACATCATGTGTCTGGTTAATAATATCCACATACACCACTGGACTCCACTCATCGCGAATCAAAAGATTGAAAGAATCATCATTACAAATGCGACGTTTACTACCATCATACGAAGATATGCGGTAAATCTCAAAATTTGTACTCAACCCAATATCATGCAGCATATGTCGTATATTGTACCTCAAATCTTCAATCCGAGCAGGGTCTATGGTAACAGGAGTGGACCATTCGTTACCGCCAACGTACACATTGTCTTCCCAAACCCCATTGTACCTTACGTTTATATACTTCCATCCGTCCATCTGAAAAATAAATTACATATTTAGAATCAGAATATAATCAAAATACTAAAATATAAAAACCCGGTCGTACTATTTATCACGTAACTTAAAACCCGGTCGTCAATAGTTAAAACCGGCCACACCACGACCGGGTTTTTGATTTTCACGACCGGATTTTATGTTTGTTTTTTCCCGTGAACTTCTTATGTTAAGTACTTGCTATATCATGAAAATCATGTCGTCACACTTTCTATAAATGATAAAATCCGGACGTTTGAATGTAAACAGGTCGTATTTGCAAAAATAACGACAGGGTTTTTAGAAAAATGCAACTTTTCGCGACAGGGTTTTAGCTCTTCAAACTCATAACACATTATTCTTTGAAACTACGAGTTTAAATTTAGCATTACCTCTTTTGTTTACCCAAATCAGCACGCGATATTGTTTTCTCCTTCTCTTCTTATCTCTTCTTCTCTTTTCTTCTACCTCCCTCTCTCTCTCTCTCGTCTTTTCTTCTAACAATAAGAATAAGAGATATGAAGTGTTAATAGCATTTATCTCTCATCTCTTGACTCTCATCTTTTCTCTTTACGTTCTTTCCTCTATCTCCCTTCCATCTCTTCTCTCTCCTCCCTATCTAATTCTTATTCCTCAATAAAGTGTAAGTATTTAAATATAGTTAAATATTTAACAATAAGAGATATGAAGTATATACATATTTGATCCTAGGAAGTATTTAAATATAGTTAAAATTTCAGTTGCGATATAATATAGTTAAATATTTAACAATATTTAACAATGATTTAGTATTTAAAATGATTAATACATTTTATATCAAAATTAAAATTTAAAATTTCAGTTGCGATATAATATAGTTAAAATTTAAAATGATTAATAGATTTAACAATATTTAACAATAATATAGGAAGTATTTAACAATATTTAAAATTTCAGTTGCGATATAATATAGTTAAATATATCTAATTATTTTATATCAATATTTAACAATGATTTAGTATTTAAAATGATTAATACATTTTATATAAAATTTAAAGTTTCAGTTGCGATAAAATATAGTTAAAATTTAAAATGATAAATACATTTAACAATATTTAACAATAATATATGCAGTATTTAATACTATTTAACAATATAATATACTCTTTACCAAACACGTTTGTATATAATTGGACCAAAACGTATTATTGAGTTAAACACGTTTGCATATATGTTAACTATATTATTGAGTTAACAATATTTAACAATATTATATGCAGTATGTGTTAGTATATTTGGTCCAATTACTAACAGAAATGATTAATACATTTTATATAAATGCACAAACTCATGATTAAACAAATTATTTGCCAATGATTGCATTGGTTTTAACACATTTTATATAAAACAAAAAATGACTAAGGGCAATTTAGGAAGTTCAACATAGATTTGGGCATTTTTGATAGAAAAGATACAAAGTGGGTATATTTTGATTTTAGTTATGGAAGTGGGTATATTTCATATATCTCCCTATTTTAAATGTATGTCTACAAGTAAAAATTCAATTTTGATTCAGTATTTAATTAAAAATATGTAAGTATTTTACAAAATTAATAAAGTTAATGGAAATTAATTTTTATATAAAATAATGTAAAACAAAGTCTAACGAAATGCATTTTATGAAACAGATGAGGTTTCTAAACTTCATTTATTTCATTCCGAACTACACATTGCAGTAGTAGCACAATCAAGTTTCTTTTTTTTTTTTAATTGGATTACATTAAATTATATGACCGCATTACGGAGGATTCGAACTCGAGACTTTAGTTTTGGACATTAACCACGTTACCACTATCAAGTTTCTCTTTTTTGTTCTTTACTCGCGAGTATGATACATAAAATCATCTTTTTTTACAAAGCTGCATAAAAAATGTTCTTCAGCAATATATATATCATAACAATAAAAAATATTTAAAAACTTGGAATGTCCATATTTAACTTCACACCAGTTATACTCTCTTCCTTATCAACCTTTAAAGGTATTGTATTATCAATTTATAAAAACTGCAAATTTAGAAGAACCACTTCTTCTTTGTGTGGAATAAGAATGAATAATTATGGACAATCCGTTACTTCCAAAATTTTCCATTAAGTTTACCACTTTCCAAACCTTACTTCCAAAACTTTTTATTTCCAAAATTTACTTCTACAAATTCCATAATTATTATGGACAATTTGTTGCCAATTAATACAAAATAACTTGATTGTCCTTGATCTATTTTAGCTCATCTTCATCCAATAAAAAATAGCAAATAATTAGAATCAATTTTAAAAATCTAAAAAATTAATGGCATTAATTTGTCTTCATTTTTTATGTAATTTTTTATTCTCATTTCATCAATCCTATATTTTTAAAGAAATATTAGACAACAGTAATAGTTGTGTTATCCCCGGCCCTTGCAAGTTGCAATGACAGAGGGAAATCATGGACCACCCATTACCAATAGTCACTGTCGTTAAAACTTATGAGGACCACAATAATGACCACTAATAAGGGAGGGTCAGTACCGTTGTCGGAAAAAACTATTATAACCGCTATATTGTCATGAAAACATGAAAACCCAAAACACAAACGCCAAAAAATATCATCAATGAGTTCCTATACCACTTTGTCGATTACTAAAGACCTATTATCATATAATGTGACAAGCGTACAGACACACACACTCACACTCACACTCACACTCACACTCACATAGCTTCATTAGCAATGGATTTCCTCTCAATGTTGCTTCTACTATCATTCCTTCTTTACATATTTTCCCTTCTCCGCCGACCAAATTTTTGGTCCCGGAGAAGGTTCAACCTCCCACCAGGCCCTACCCCGTTGCCAATCGTAGGCAACATCCTCCACCTCGGCCGGAATACCCACCGCTCTTTAGCAAAACTCTCCCAAACCTATGGGCCTCTAATGCACCTCAAGTTGGGGAGCATGCACACAATAGTAGCATCATCTCACCACACGGCGCGGGAGATTTTACAGAAGCATGACCTAGCATGCTCTAGCCGCGCGGTGCCTCACGTGACCCATGCGATAGGCCACCACGAGGCCTCCATTGCATGGCTCTCTGTAGGGAGCCAGTGGCGCAGGCTTCGCAAGATTAGCAAGGAGCACTTGTTCACGTCAAATAAGCTCGAAGCTAGCGAAACCCTGCGCCAGGAGAAGCTGCAGCAGCTGCGCAACTTTTTGATGCGGAGCTGCTCCAGCAACCAACTGGTGAACTTCAAGGAGGTCACGTTCGTGACGGTGCTCAACCTGATCTCGATGACTCTGTTTTCCGAGGATTTGGCGAGGTTCGACTCTGATACATCATGTCATGAGGTGATGAAGGAAAGCATTGAAGAGATTATGAATATAGCAGGCACTCCTAATATTGCTGATTTCTTCCCGGTTTTGAGAATGGTGGACCCACAAGGGCTCAAGCGCAGAGCAGAGGTTTACTTCGCCAAGTTATTCCATAAGTTCGATGAGATCATTACTAAAAGATTGCAAGAAAAGGAAAAAGCATCGGATTCTCCGAGGAAGAAGAATGATCTGCTTGAAGTACTACTTGATCTCAACCAAGAACAGGATGCTCAATTGAGCCGCGATGACATCAAGCACCTATTCATTGTGAGAATTCAATACTTCTATAAATCCTTTACACCTTATATATATATATATGTATATGTATATTATATACATATACAAAATGCTATACGATTAGAAAATAAGTGATCTCATCCGGAATAAATGAGGTATAAATTGACTGCAGGATTTATTTATAGCAGCAACAGACACGTCCATGACTTCGGTGCAATGGGCGATGGCAGAACTAATACGCAATCCTGAAAAACTATTGAAAGCCAAGAATGAGCTAAGGAATGTGATCAAAGAGAAAGAACAAGTTCAAGAATCCGACATCGCAAAACTGCCATACCTAAATGCGGTAATAAAAGAGAGCTTTAGGCTGCACCCGCCGGGTCCCTTTCTAATCCCTCGCAAGGCAGAGGCCGATGTGGAGATCAATGGCTACATCATACCCAGAGGGGCACAGATACTCGTTAACGTATGGGCGATCGCACGAGACCCGACCGTATGGTCCAGTCCTGAGTTGTTCGAGCCGGAACGTTTTTTAGGGAGTAAGGTAGACTACAAGGGCCAAGATTTCGAGTTTATCCCGTTCGGTTCGGGGAGGAGAATTTGCCCTGGGCTGCCGCTCGCACACTTGATGGTGCATCTAATGGTTGCTTCGATGATACATAAGTTTGATTGGAAAGCACAAGATGTGGACATGGAGGAAAAGTTTGGCCTTTCTCTTCATAAGGCACTGCCTCTCAAGGCTTTGCCCATCATGGACTGTTGAATTGTGAAAATAAATGCCGAGACATGTGTGATTATTGTTTGTTCTAACTATTTTAATATTTATTTATGTTGCATATGTGTGATAGTTTTTTTACTGTTAAAAAGTTTTGGGAAATTGATTTAGATTTTATAGAAATTTTAATTAATTTAACGGTAACATATTTAATTCTCTTAGAAATTAATACTTAATGATTGTTTAAAACTTCAAGTGGGTAAGTTCGTTTTTATTTCTTACACGTCCGGTTTTTGATAGGTGATATTCACCGTTTACAAATTTTTTTTATATTTTATTATTTTTAGTTTGTTTACAAATGATATTTAGTAATAAATCATGTTAAGAGAAAATTTTATGTAAACTCGTAAAAAAAAAGTTTTAGCATTAAAATTTTAATAGTTATTCGACCACTGGCACCAAGGTAAAGGTGTATTTAAATTTATTTACTTTGGACGAACTTTTTTTAGTGTATAAATAAATTTATATACTTGTTATGCAATCATTAAAGTGCTATATGAAATTATTTGCAGTTATTTAAATTATTTCAAAACTTATATTTAACGTTATTATATTGTGATATAAACTTTTATTTTTGAATTTAGTCCTTGAACTTTAGAAATTATCTAGAATGCCCATAAAATCTGTAAGATTATACAGTTAGTAATCCTTAGACAATTTGATTGTAGAATAATGAGTGGTAATTGTGGACGTGGACATGCCACAAACTCTGAATCGAATTCAACAGGAGATGGAAATGAAATTCCTAGAAATGTTGGAGAGAATCTTATGAGAGAATTTCTGAATGCGATACGATGATTCGTGCAACAAAAAGCTGAAACACACTTGAATGCACAACATCTGAAACATGCACCAACACCGAAATCTACTAATCATGTGGTGTATCAATTTCGCCGTTATAATTCGCCACGATTCAATGGGACATATGGACCTGAAGTTGTAGAGGAATGTCTATGTGAATTGGATCGCATTTTCACTTATTGACTGCAACAACAAACAGAAGGTGGATTGTGCTTTTTCAGTTCACTGAGGACCCATAGCGTTGGTGTAAACATTTTTATCATAGTTTAAGTGAAGATGACTTTTCCATACTTACTTGGGAAACATTTCAGAAAGTAGTCGTGGATAAATATGTTTCTAGCTCATTTTTCGAGAACAAGGAAATGAAATTTTATGAACTTAAGCAAGGAAGCTTGTCTGTCGAGGAGTATGAGAGGAAATTCAATCTGCTGTACCATACCTCATGAGTACTAACGATAAAATGATCTCTAAATTCAAGAAGGACTTAAGAACGGAAATCAAAGGGATATTGGCGGCTCATGTGATAAATGACTTTGGGGAAGTAGTGAAGCGCGCCGAGAAAGTGGAGTTGGCACTTAGAGTTGAAGTTCTACCGAAACAGATGGAAAATCTTGAAAAGAGAACTTGAGATAATTGTAATCAAGACAAGGGAAATTTCCAACAGAAGAAGGGAAGGTTTGGAGGCATGAAAAACACTGAAGTTGGGCCTAGTACAAGAGTTGGTGAAAACTTAGGAACACAAGGAATCAAACCACAATGTTCAAAATGTGGGAAGAATCACAACAAAGAATGTCTTGCGGGCATAGGAGCATGTTTCTACTATTGTGAGAAATGACATAACTACTACACTTCTCCTAGGAAGGGAAACAATGGGCCAAACAATGGAGGAAATAAGGAGAATGGGAGAAAGGAAAATGCTCGTTTCTTTGCTATGGCGCTACAGGATGATGCAGGGGATAGTTGCACTATGACTGGTATGCTGTCTATACTTGGAACACATGTTGTTTTGTTTGATTCTGGAGCATCACATTCATTTATATCTACCAAGTCATGTTATATGAAGAATATAGAAAACGTAGCCTTGAATATAAGTATTCTTTTAGGAGATAATGTAAGAACTTATAGAGTTGTCCGAAATGTTATGTTAAACGTTAAAAGTCCGACAAATACCACTACTTAAGATTCAATGGACTAGACATAGACCCAATGAGGATACATGAAAACGTGAAAAGAGGATTTTAGCTCGTTACCTTAACTTAGAACTAGGTAAAATCAATTTGTGATCAAAATTTTCTTTTAGGGGTAGGATTGTAATAACCCAATTTTTAATTTAACTGTTAATGTTATTTTAAAGGTGATATATTTAAATTGCATGCATGTGTGCTATATTATTTTAAATGTGGTAATACTTATTTTTGATTGTGTAAATTTTATTTTCTCAAATTTTAATACAGTCTATGTCGGCCGTAGATTCATTATTATGTTAATAATTTAATGATTTAATTGTAACTTAAGTATTTTGTATAAAAAAGTATATAATAATATAATAATTATGATTTAATTAAATATCTAAAAATATATTATTTATGACCGATCTCATTATTTATTTTAAAAAGAGGTTGCTATAATCATTCATGTAGGTTATAAGTGGATTTAATTATTAATATTTATTTAACTAAACTTTTATTTTAATGCATTAATTTAAAATTTATTGGCCATTACTTTAATAAAATAAAACATTCATGCATTTGTGTTTAAATAATATTTATATATAATCATAGTGATAGTTACGTCAAATTGATTTGCATAACTATTTATTTTTATATAAATCAAAATTTATATATAATATTCAATGAAATAAAAGTATTATTTATTTAAAAATAAAATGCAATTATCATCTAAATCTTATACATCTATCCCACGTTTCCAACAACTAGATTCCTATTTCAACTCAAAGTGTCAGATTACAACCTGATTAATTCTTCAAAGAGTCTGAACGGTAAAACGTTTGAGAGGTACTTAGAGGGGTTTGGAGTGAAACATGTAGTGGATCTGCTTTAAGTATAAATAGGAGATTTGTACATGCGACACAGATTGTATACTTTAAAGTATATTTGAGTATAAGTGGGAGATTGTTAGGGTTTGTATACCTCAAAACATGCTTTATGCTTGGACGATGTATCAAACATGTTTTCAATTCCATTTAAATGAGAATAAATGTTTCTGTCATTAGTTTGTTATTTATTATTATTATTATTCTATATTGAATTGCAAACATATATATTTACTGCAATTGTAGACTGTGTGGTGGATCGATGATCACAGAAGGTAACTAACGGAGCTCAGTTGTTATCACTTCGGTCAAGATAAATTTATAAATCGATACTTTTCACTAGGTTCGACTAGTGGCAAGTACATGGTTGATCCCGCATGAAGTTGGTGAATTCCTCTCTCGATGTCACAATTTGGGGTTTTGAATTGGGTCTTGCATTGGGAAAGAAGTGTAATCAAGCAGAAAGTAAATGTTGTAAAAGAAAATAACTGAAAAGAAAACACTAAAAGAGTTAAATAAGAAAACAACTTGACATGGATCAGAATCCTTGAGTCTTGACTGATGTCTTGATCATCGGTGCAAAGTTGTTCGTTGTACTAGTATGTCATTGGTAAAGGCGAGCGTAAGAATGAGATTTTACTCCTACCATCCAAACGCATCACTCAGGCAGCCTTCTTTTTAATCATCACGTAGCCATCGAAGCCTCACCCAGCATACTTTTTCAGCCGAGAGGGTAAGGGTTAATCATTCCCTATCCCTCTTGCCCAAGATTGCTCTTGGACCAAGCTTATTCCAGCATACCCAAATAGGCATTTGCGGGGAACACAACAACCATGGGCACACCATCTCAAACGCTCATCCCCACCTACATCACCATGCTGATCCATCTGGCTGGTAAGCAGGAAGTCGCTAACACTTGGAGTTTCCAGCTCGCAGTTGTAACATAATCTTGCCCAAGACTACTACTGGCCAGACAACACCGATGACTTAATCAAGTTGTATAGGATTCAGATCCAGCACTTTAGGAACATGCCAATACAACTATGTGCACAGTTAGACCTCTTAAGACGTTATAAGTTTCAACTCAATTCATCTTTCTCAAGACAAGTTTATAAACATAGCTACTCATATGAAATGTAAAGATCAAGGATGAAATAAACAAAAACATACTTATATTAAAATACGAAAAGAGAATTGTTACCAAAAGATCATCTTGCTAGGACCAACCCTTGGCAAGGCCGAAAGCATTAAACATAAATTAAAATAAGTGTTTGCCCGTAGGACTTGTTTCTTCATCCCCAACACTCATAGAAAATAAAAGAACTAGACTAAAATTGTCAGGCGTCGTCCCTCCTCTCGTATGCATCTTCCTCTGATTCATTTCGTGGGTATAAATAGTGTCTCCATGCGCTTGTGCTTTCGTGGTGGCAGTGAGGGTTCCGACAAACTTTTCTTCCCGGTCAAATCTTCCGCTTAGAAGGAAATATTCTCAAACCTTCCCCAAATCGTTGGTGGAAGGAAAGGGAGATATGTTTCCTTTTTCGCGGAAGGAAGGAAATCTGCCGCACATCCCCGCGTCTTGCCCATTGTCTTTTGCGCTCCGGACTGCTTCAGTCTGTCTCCTTGTCTTGGCCAATGTGCTCCTCTTGCCCCCAGCGGTTGCAGCGTGATTTCGAGCGGTACCTTGCCTTGGGCTTCAGACTGCCAAAGTTGCTCCGTGCATAACCTTGCCTTTTTCTCGAGATGACCTGCAACTTGACCTGCATACTACCAGCCCTAGACTTGTGTCCTTCCAGACACAAAACACGACACAAATAAAGGGAAAATGACTCGATCTAGACCTAGAACAAGACATAGAAAGAGCACAAAAAATGGGCTCGTCACACTCACACACTTTAGGCACAATTGTCCTCAAGCGTGTAAATATAACTTGCCCAAAAAAAGAAAAAGAAAATAAAAGACTCAAACAACCAGCATACCAACATACATGCATCAAAAACAGTCAAGACAGATAGGAACTAGAGCATAAATCAAGCAATGTTCTCAAGCGGTCAAGATAAGGATCAAGTGAGCATAGAGATGTTTCCTTACCCGTTCAGCACTCTGTGTTTAGTTTAAGTGTTTATGCTCGACAACTTACTTGATCAAGAAAGTCCCATAAGCTTGCCTGCCTTCTACATGTCTTCACCCCATTAGTCTGGTCAAGGCATGTATCCTCAGGTCTTCATGGGTTGTAACGTGACTTTGACAAAAGGTTGGAAAAATTTGGGGAACTGGGCTAAGGTCGGTATGAACTATAGTCTTGGGCAATTCTTTGACAAGAGAGCACACTTAAACTTTTCTCGGGCCCTAGCACACTTATTTATGAGGTATATATTTTTTGGAATATTTTCTGATTTTTTTTCCTACCCCTTCTCTTTTCTAAACTCCCCCATGTGTTTATTTATTTTTGGAATTTTTTTTTTGGATTTTTAGTTTTTGGGCTGCTCGGCGGGAAGCCAGGGCAGCCATTCGGGGGGTAGTGTCTTGTCCTCTCTCCTTACTCCATGGATTTTTCTTTTTGCCCTAGGTTCATCCTGACCAGGGTAGGCCTTTATGGGGGTTTTTTGAATATGTGCGAAACAAATGTTAAGACTCAAAAAGTGGCTAGCTAGGGAATATGAATGTTGGTAGGAAATTTTAGGCTCTGAGCTATGAACAAAAAGTGTCTGAATCCTCTAGAGACTTGACCAGGACTGCAGGGTTTTGACCAAGAAAACAGACAAGTTCTAGAACAATTCAAGCCAAGCAGTTGTATACTCACATAAAAATAAATCATGCTAAGCAAGTGTATATAATATTTAAGGCTCAAAAATGTCACAGGGTATACATGCTCACTTGACCACATTTTCGTCATACCTAGCTATCCTAGAGCATGCTTGACCTATACATCAAAATTCCTACGTCTTTCATGCTCAAGACACATATAAAGTTAGCATGCTGACAAGACTCTAAACAAGAAAGCAAATAAAAAAACCTGTCTCTTTTAATCCGAGGCAGACTCGGGAACCCTCCCCACTCACACACTTTGCTCAAAGTAAAGTGCTTAGAGCGGGAGAGGCTCTCTGGTCATGAATTTAACTAAAACAGAATAAAAAACAATAAAAATAAAAGCTAAAAAAAATTAAAAAGAAAAATAAAATAAATAAAATCAAAATGGGACGACTGAATCAATCACGAGCTGAGGGATACCTGAAACCTATATGCTCGAAGTAGGCCAGTTGGGCGTCTTGCAATTGCTTCAATGTCTTGTCGATGAGGCTAAGATAGACGGTCAGGTCATTCGTCGGCTCTGGTGAGGGGGATCTTGTTGCTCTTACTATGCTCTTGGCGGGGTAGACAGGTGGCTTCTCAACGGGGTCTTCAACTATGCGGGACTCTCCATCAGCACTCTCCTCAATGGTAAACATGCGGGTCAGGGTGGCCATGTCGAAGTGGTCCTCTTACTCCAGGAATCCCTCGTAGTCTCCCTTCATCAACTCAAACTGCTTCCCGATCAAGGTAGACAGGTGGGATAAGGACAGTCGCTGCTAAGACTTGGATAGGATGTTGCGGATGTGGTTTGCTTCAATGTCCCAAACGAGGAAAAGCTAAGTCGTTGTTTCTTCTCCATGGCCCAAAGTATGAATAGCTCACTTTGGGACACGGTGTTGCTGTTGTCCTTGTCAAAGAGGTTGATGGCCAAGATGCGGTGACATACCTTGACCACCGGGTCCACCAAGGTAGAAGCCTTGGACTTGTTTCCCTTGAAATTTTTAGTCTTGGCAAGACCTTCCCACATCCGGTTCCACTGCTCCCTGGGTGCATTGGGGACTAACTTGATTGCTGTTTTGTACTCTAGGTTGAACTTTTCTCGAAAATCGATCATGCCCAGGATGACGTCTAGGTCTTCAACGGCTACCTTCTACTGCTTGTCCGTGAGTGAAAACTCCATAACACTGGGGACTCCTCACATCTCTACTTCCACCTTGACGCTGCTGAAAAACTCCCTGACCAAGTCATCATATGTGGTGGTTTCCCAGTCAAGGAACATATCCCAGCCTATTGCTTTGAACCTTTCTCGAACCTGCTCCTCCATGCTTAATTGCTTCAACACTTCAAAATCTATGGTCTTGGGGACTACGATTTCTCCCTTCCATCCATCTCGCTTGTCTTGGTCTCGGTAACTCTGGCCCTTGTCCTCCTCACAGGAGTTATCTTCTCCTTCTTCACAACGGTTTTGAACCAACACTTCTTTGGGGTCTTTTCCTCCGATGATACTTCCTCAGCCTCCTCCTCATTAGCTTTGCTTGAACATCCCTTCTGGCTTGCTTCTTTCAGTTGGTCGACCTCCATCTCCCCCACATTCTCTTGCTCTGCTGCTTCCTCCCCCTCTTCATCTTCTTCCTCGTCCTCCCCTTCTTCCTCCACTGCCTCATCAGTTTCCTTTGGTGATGGGTCATCATTCTCCGCCTCTATAGTAGGTGTTTGGGTGATTTTCGCGTTTGGTTTCTCGGGTGTCGCCATGGTAGGAGCTTCTGGCGTGATGGTTAGAGGTGGAAGTTGGGTTTCAGTGGCTGTGGATGATGGTTGGCTAGTGGCTTCTACCTTCTTCTTGGCGGCGGCTTTTTTTTTCACCATGGTTATTGGGTTTAAATGTTGGTAGTTTGGGGTGGTGGTTATGGAGAATGTGAGGGAAGTGGTCTAGGGAAGTTGAAGATGATGGTGTTTTTTTTTTTACAAACTAGAGGGGGTGTTGTTGCGATGAAGGTGAGAGTGATAGAGTGAATGATGGTTATGAGGGAGTTATTGGATTAAAGTGTGTATGGGAAGTTGTAGTGGTGAAGGGAGAGTGGGTATAGGCAGTTATAGGGTGGAATAGGCTTGCAAGTGGCAAGAACTTGATTGCCTCGACTGACACACTGACGTGGCGGCAGTTAATTTTCAGTTCAAACGTTCCCCACCTTCTTACTTCTCGACGTTTCTCCTGCACAAGGTAAAAAACTAGGGTTTCCTTGTGCGGGAAAATTTATTTCCCAGAGGTGGTCAAGGGGAATCTCAAGTCAGGAGTCTTCTTTCCCTCCACTCACACAATTTGCTTGAGACAAAGTGCTAGAATGGGTCAATTGGGCCCCTGAGCTAAAATACAAAAATAAAACACGCCAAAATTAAAATGAAATAAAAACCAAAAATAAGAAAAACGAAAAGTAATAAAAATACCAGGTTGCCTCCTAGCCAGCGTCTTGATTTAACGTCGTTGGCATCAACATAGTGCTGCTTCTTGATCAAGCTTCCTATTTTACTCATTTTTTGGTCTCGTTTCTCGCGCACATTGAGTCAATATTGACATATGTTTTTCGTTCTGGTTGATCCTTCTGTTGTCATATTTTCATATTCTAGGTAAAACTGACAAACGGAGTTAATAAAGGCTCGAGAAGAGAAACGAGGACGAAAAACATGAAAAAGAGGAGAAAAAACTTGGCCCGGGTAGAGAGCAAGCCTAGCGGTCGCTAGCTCGAAGGGATGAACCAGGACAGAACATGGGGATAGCGACCGCTAGCCCCTAGCGGCCGCTGGCCCCTTAAACCAAACTAGGACAGAACATGGGGCTAGCGACCGCCGGCCCCTAGAGGCCGCTAGCCCCCACGAGACTTTTCCAAGACAGATCATGGGGGTAGCGAGATGTCACGCCCCGTCCCTCGCCCTCCCCGGCAGAGTCCGGGCGCGCGACTATAGAATAGATAAATAATGGAGGGATAAAGTGGAATACTGAAGTGGAATACTGAAAGCTTTGACTGAAACGAAAGATCATTCGATAACTGAGTTCAGTTCAACCGAAGATTTAATTTACATAGTTGGCACCTACGCCAGAACATACAAATGAAACTTCTCGTAGCGGAATAAGGATCGACTGAAGTCTACGTGTATGAAGACATGTAGACACCCAAGACTTAAATAAAGACCGACAAACCCGCCATAGTATCTCCCATCATCACGTCTCAACCTGCACATTTATAAATACATGCAGGGCTGAGTACAAACGTACTCAGTAGGCACATGCCAAAATCACATTCATACATATATAATTGTCAATGCCGTAAGAGTGGCACGTAGGGATTTTATCTTTAAAAGCACCTACGTTCTCTAAATCCTTTTGTGAAACCTGAATTTGACAGCGCTGTCTAAGTTCTTTAGTATCCTGCCATATCTGCACTTTTAATGGTACCGAGAAGGTGGCCACCTTCTACGGACACCGGACCGGTCAACACCTTCGTCGACTCACGATCCTTTAACCGGCCAACCCTTAACGATGACTCACGGTTAATTACTTGTGTACACTAGTTCAAGTGGGGTAACTGCCCACTGGAACCCGAATTCGATTTCATTTATTTAGATCCTTTAACCAGGAATCTTCCAGATAGTCATTGATACAAAACATAAATCATTTTCGGCAAGACAATACTTTGAAACATATTTTCTCAATATGCAATCCTTTCGAAAACAACATAAATAGCATACGGCACACATAATTTTCTTTGTAATAGAAAGCCTACACTATATACATAGGGTAGAAAAGCCTACTTGGATAACTTCGGATTGCACTTGCTTTGGTCTCGAAACGCGAGGTAGATCTCTCGTAAGAACCTTTAGAAAGTCTCGTATAAGTTAAAATGCCCTTAGTGCATTTGAAATATTTAATCGTAAGAATATATTATTCTCGGTTCTTGTTTCGACTTGTTAATTGAGATATTGATACTTCAGATCAATATTATTTATAAGGAGTTGAATCCTCGATTCAATTACTCCGGTAATTGCCTTTAAGTGCAATAAGTGTGTTAACACTTAATGAAATAATTAATTCTTGATAATTAATTATTCATTTTAGTTTAATTATTTAATCCTTTAAAACCTCAAATATTAATTCCTTAAATCAATCCTTAATAAAATTAGAGACATTAATTCTCTTAATTTAGATCTCAATTACTAATAAATTGGATCTTCTTGATTTAATACTTAGGCTTTAATTATCTAAATTAATAGCTCTAAATATTAATACTAAATGTATATATATATTTTACTATCTCTTCTTCAATTATTAGCATCACTAATCGATGTGGTTCAACCTTAATTAAAATGATAAGCTCCATTTAATTAAGTCTTAACTTATTACAATGTTTAAACTAGTCCATTAAATTAATTAAGTGAGCTTACTAATTAATTTAATTAGTTTAAGTATTAATTATCTTAAGATTAATAATTGGGCCCGTTCTAATTATTTTCTGCCCACTACAAATTATTTCGGCCCATTAGTATTAAATAATTCGGCCCAATTCTATTTACTAAAAGCCCATAGCTCTAAATTTTTATTAGCCCAGTAAGATCAATTCTGTTGGCCCAAACCATTAAATTCCCAGCCCATCATTCTTTATTTTTGGCCCACGACCCGGCCCAAAACCCAGCCCATTTCTAGAAAACCCTAATTCATTCCTAACCCTAATTCACTCTTCTCATTCTTCCCCAGACACAACACAACACACGCCTCTCTTCTCCCTCTCGCTACTCTCTGTTTCTCTCTTCCAGTCTCCTTCTCTACTCTCCCTCTACTCACACGATCTGTTTCTGTTTCCAGCTCTCCCTCTCTCTCAATCTCCCTTAGATTTCTCCCTCTCTCGTTCTCTCTCCTATCTCTCTTCTTCTCACTCTCTGTTTCTATCTTCCTCTCTCTCGCCTTCTATGCTTTCTGAATTTCTAGGTTTACTGGAGGAAACAAAGCCTCCCTCCAGAGTGCTCGATTTCTGATTTTCTAGAAGGTAAAGTGCTAGTTTTGCTTCTATTAAATTTTTTGTTTCGAATTTTAAAACCCTAAATTTTATTTCTGCATGTTGAAATCTTGTTGGATTTTTAGATGATTAAGCTTTCTAAGCTCCATTTCTGAAAGTTGCACATAAATTTTTCTAACTTCTATTTGATAATCTCTTTCTCTTCTTGATTTTATTTTCTGCAGAAACTTACTGGTTCAAGTTTGGGCTAGGGTGGGGTCAATTCTTAACTCGATGGAGTTCGAAGCCAGGGTGCCCCAAGTGTATTTGGCTGTGGAGCAGTTTTCTGTTCCTTTGCAGATAAGCTCCTTCTTCTATATACATGTTAAATTCTTGGTTGAAGTCCTTCGTATTTTACTGTGTAATTACGTTGATTTCCTATAATCTTTGAAGCATGACTAGTATTTGTTTAGATTCAGAGTTCTGTAGGACAAGTTTCTAATTTCATATTTTGTGTTTTGAGAAGATGTATATGTGTTTTGTGATTCAAATCTTTAGTTCAGAAAATGGAAACACAAAAATTCTGTTTCGAAGTTTAGTTGGATTTCAGTTCATTTCCTATAATTATCCCTATTGAAGTTACTATCAGAGTAGAGTTTGTTTAGGGAATCTAAATTTTCAGATTTGAATGACTCTTTAATTTAAGATTTTTGCTATTTCTTGTATGGTGGGTCCTGGTTTGAATGGGAGTTGGGGTTGGTGTCCTGCTGGCCCTTTTCTCACTGAGACAACCCTCAAATTAAGCTAAGTGTTATTTCTAATTACTTATGTGTTCTTGGTTTGGATGCAGTTTTTCTATTCCTGAATTTTGTATTTTGCCTGCTTAATTTATCTATGTTCTGGATAATATTTGCTTATGACTTGTTTTTGTTCAAAACTATGAACATAGATTCAAGTTCAGTTTCTGGCCCTTAACTGCTATTTTAATATATATATATATATTTACTGGACTTTAAAAGCTACACGAGAGAGTCTTATGCTGAAATTTGAAATATGTTTATTTTCAAAATCTGAAACTGTAAAGTTGATACCTCTGTTTTAGGTATAGTAAATGGTTCTAAGTGTAAGGCTTTGGTATCATTTATGTCATAAGTTTAGAGTTTGATTATATTTTGGACTTAGAATCATTTAAATTTATTATTGAAATCTGGACAGTTTATATATATATATATGCTTTCTGTTTTCCTAGATTACTTAGGAGGGCAGAACAGTTTATAGTTTACATGATTGTGAGTTAAAACTATAAGAGGTATAAATTGAAGGTAGAGCTAGAGCTTAGTTTCATTACCTCAACTTTAACTACTTCTTCTTGAGTGAAAATAAGATTTACTCTTGTGCTAGGATTGATTAGTGTCTAGGGTGTAAACGGTTAAAAGGCAACCTTGCACCCCTTTTTATAGTTATCTTTGTAGTTGTATTCTATGTCTTAATGCTTAAGGTTTGATATCTAGTTTAATAGGTCTTTACTCTATTTATTGTAGGTGATGGAAGAGAGGCATGGAGTAGAGCATGGAAGTCTTCTGACTCTTCTCTTACCCTCACTCAACCGAGCTGCAGTCCCTCCCCTCACCCTTCTGTTTTCTTTCCTTACTTTCTGTTTCTGTATCATGTTTAGTATGATGATCACCTCTTACACCTATGGACAGTTTTCCTTCTTTCCTTTTTAACATACTGCTGGCAGTTTTTGTAATAAGCTTAGATCTTTAGTTGCTTTATGTAATGTGTTATATAAATTGGGTGTTAGCAGGCTGTACCAACATATATATATATATAGTTTTGTTTCTATGGAAGTGTTTTACTTTCTCTTCTTTCCTTAATTAAATGGGTAACTATTCATGCATGTACTATACTTGAGTGTTTAAAACTTTTCCTTCTTCCCATAATATGAATCGGCAGATCTATATATATCTATGTACCAAGTGTATCCCTATCTTGCAAGAATCAACTTTCCAAACAACATATATGTTATATATACACGTGTAGTACTTAATATATATAGATAAAATTTTAACTACACCATTTATATTGTATGTACCATATACATCTTATTAATATAGTTCTCTAATTGTGTAACATATACCTATACTTGCACTTATATAATTAATCCAAAGTGTAACACATCTCCTTAATATTAACCCTTCTTAATATAATAATCAAGAAATCTATGATTACCTATTTATTTTAAACCAACTCCTCTTCAACTAGATTAAACTTTCATTAATTAACTAAAATGTTCAATATATAGATAATAATCGCGTTCGGATATCATTTATTTCGGAACTTAAAAAGACGGGGTATTACACGAGCGCTACCTCCTAATGATCGCTGGCCAGGCGGATTTATCCACCCTATATATAGTGTACGCGTGATTTGACTGAGATATCTATCATTCTAGGGTTTTAGACCATGAGAGAAAACACAGTAGTCTAGTATTTTCCATTCTGTAGTTCGTTCTTTGATTTCGCATTGTGGATTCGTTCGTGATTCAAACCCGAAGACTTTTTCTAGTGCATTAATTTCTTGTTTAATTCGTGATTTCTTATCGCTTTCTTATTTATTTTATGTTTTCTTTCTTGTTGCTTCCTTCATGATTAATTTCCAATTATTGATTCTCAATCTACCATTCGTGTTAATTAATCAATTCGAAGCATGTCAAGATTTATTTCCTTAAATTCTACGTTCTTAGATTTAGGATATAATTGTTTTCTTAATATTTGCCTAGGTAATAATTCGTTTTTCAAATCCTTTAAATCTCTCGCCTATGTAATTAAGTAGATTAGTTAATAAAAACCTAATTTCTTTAATCGCTTCCTGCTCAACAATGTAGATGAAGCCCTGTTTAGCCTTCCTTGAGAATACGACTTGGGTTAGCTTATTAATTTATAACGACCTCATTCTCTTGCGAGTAACTTAATAAAATAAGTTAAAACACTTCCTCAAAGGGACCTTTTGGGGTAAGGTCTGTGACTTCCTTTCTCGGGTGATATCCATAATAGGCTTTGAGTCTATTTCCACTAACTTTGAAAATTGTCTTGCTCTTGAGATCTAGAATGTCTGCGGAGCCATTATGGTCCTCTCCACTTGGTAAATAACTTGCCAGAGGCAAATCTGAGGTGATTCTCATACAACAGCACTAGCTCGCCTTTGTTGAATCTCCTTCCTCGAGCTATGTAGTCATGTCACTTCTTCAGATTCTTCTTGTACAAGGCAACATTGGCATATGCCTCAAGTCTTATTTCCTCCAGCTCTTCCAGACTTAGCTTCCTTCCTTCAACAGCTTCATTCCAGTCTTGATTGATCTTGCTCACTGCCCAAAACGCCTTGTGTTCCATCTCGACAGGTAAGTGGCTCAAAATCTCACAGGGTATACATGCTCACATGATCGCATTTCCGTCATACCTAAATATCCTAGAACATGTTTGATCTATACATCAAAACTCCTACGTCTATCATGCTCAAGATACACATACAGTTAGCATGCTGACAAGACTCTAAACAAGAAAATAAATAAAACAACAGACTCTCTAACCTAAACAGACTAGGGAACCTTCCCCACTCACACACTTTGCTCAAGGCAAAGTGATCAGAATGGGAGACTCCCCGGTCATGACTCTAACTCGAACAGAAACAAGAAAAATAAAAGAAAATCTAAAAACCTAAAAAAAAAATAAAAAGAAAAGAAGAGAAAAAGAAAAAATAAAAGGGGAGGACTGAAATCATTGGCGGGCAGGAGGGTACCTGAACCCTACGTGGTCGAAGTAGGAAAGTTGGGCATCTTGGAGTTGTTGGAGGGTCTTGTCAATGCAGCTAAGGTAGACCGTCAGGTCCTCCGTGGGCTGTGGCGAGGGGGACCTTGCTGCTTTCATACTGCTCTTGGTGGGGTAGACAGGCAGCTTCTCGATTGTGTCTTCGACAATTCGGGGCTCTGCATCAGCGTTCTCCTCGATGGTGAACATCCTGGTCAGGGTAGCCATGTCAAAGTGGTCCTCCCTTTCTAGGAATCCTTCGTAGTCAGACTCGATCAGCCCAAATTGATTCCCGATCAAGGTAGGTAGGTGGGACAAAGACATGCGTTGCTGTGGCTTGGACAAGATATTGTGGATGTGGTTTGCCACGAACGAGGAGAAGTTGAGTCGTTGCTTCTTTTCTATGGCCCAAAGTATAAAGAGTTCACTTTGAGACATGGTATTGTTGGTGTCCTTCTTGCCAAAGAGATTGATGGTCAAGATGCGATGACACATCTTGACCGCCGGAACCACCAAGGCGGAAGCCTTAGACTCACTCCCCTTGAATTTTTTGGTCCTGGAAAGACCTTCTCACATCCTATTCCACTGCTCCTTGGGTGCATTTGGGACTACTTTGATTGCTTGCTTGTACTCGTGGTTGAACTTCTCCTTGAAATCAATCATGCCTAGAATTACATCTAGGTCTTCGACGGCCACCTTCTGCTGCTTGCCCGTGAGTGAGAATTCCATTACGCTGGGGATTCCTCCTATCTCGACCTCAATCTCGACACTGCCATAAAATTCTCTGACCATGTCACCATAAGTGGTGGTTTCCCAATCAAGAAATTTCTCCCACTCGATAGATCTGAACCTCTCTCGTACTTGACTTTCCATGCCTAGCTACTCCAATACCTCGAAATCAATGGTCTTAAGGACCACGATTTTTCTTTCCTCAATTTCATTGACTTCTGCCTTAACTGCCCTCGCGCCCGTCCTTCTCACCGGGGTGGTCTTCTCCTTTTTCACGACAGTCTTGAACCGCCATTTTTTCGGAGTTCTCTCCCCGGAGGAGACTTCCTCAGCTTCTTCCTCTGTGGCTTTGCTAAAACTTCTCTTGTGAAATAGAAACAATGGTCAATATGGACCACTGCTCTGATACCACTTGTTGGTCCCGAAAGAGATAGATTGGTGTATGGGGGGGGGGGGGGGGGAATA
>JAPKLX010000097.1:492131-528210 GCA_026898415.1 Leonotis leonurus
CCCCCCCCCCCCCCCCCCCCCCCCCCCCCCCAATACACCAATTCAAACTTTTTAGGTTTTCTTGTTCAAAGCTTAAATATAATGCTTTAGCACTCTTAATAATAAAGATAGCTTGGAGTAGTAAAACAAATCTTCTTGTCAGAAAGATTTAGTCTCACTCAAATAATACCTTATGTGTGAAGAAAAATAATCAAGAATGATAAACACAGATTTAAACTTGATTAGAGTAGTGTGCGGAATATGGTGGTTAATGCTCTTTTTAATGTGAAAAACGTTTTCTTTCTCAGAGAAATTATCAACCAAGATTTAAATGCAAGAGTATGAAGAAGATGAAAATAAAGTAAAACAGAAAGTAAGAACACAAAGTATTTAACGTGGTTCGGGATAAACTTTCCCTACGTCCACGGCTCGATCAAATCTAGATCGAAATCTACTAAGTCTCCTTTCTTTTTACTCGTTGAGCACGAGCCTCAAGTTTTATCAAAACTAGATAATAACTTGAGATTACACTTCTTAGATTGAAGAATTACAATCTAAATCTTACAACTTCTGGATCAAAAACTAGATCCTAACTTGGGTTTAGTAAACAACAAATTTCCAGAAACAATCTTCAAAAGAATAGTGAAGTACTCAGAGAATTCTAGAGCTTAAAGGAGTGCTTTTGGAACTTTGAATATTTGAAGATATTTGAGCAGAGTTTGAGCTTTTTAATCATGAATTCTCCTGCTCGTTCCTGGAAGTGAAGGTGATATTTATAGTCTCTTTGAAGAAACTATCCGTTGGAGACGATGGTTCTCTTTTTCAACGCATTAATGGCTGCATTAAATGCATGGCAGTGATGTTGAGACACGCGCTGCCAAAAGAGAGTGGTTACCACCTTTCACGCGATTTCCCAGTGTATTGCCATACTGAGAATGATACATAGTACAGGAGTTTTGATTTTCTTGTACTTCATTCCTTAAAGAGTGTCGTTGATGTGACAATACACGAAGTGGTTGACTTGTGACAAATTTAAGTATGTCGGCAGTCCACCGTAGTAATGGTGTGGATTATAACAGCTCGCTGTCTTTCGACAGATGCATATTGTTTCCTACGATATTTGTCTCTAGCTGTTGATGACGATCTGATGTAGTGCAGCTCGTTGTTGCTCCAGTTTGCAAGACTTTCCTATACAGCTAGATAGACCGATGTAGAACTATTTTCTATCTGTTCTATTTACATTTGTAGCTGTTACGAATGCTAGGACTAGAGAGATAGATCACTATAAGTAAGTTTGAAAATTCAAACTTCCTTTCACAATTTTGATCTAGCAAAAAGCTATTCTGGAACAGATTCAAAAACCAATACAAGGCATGGAACAACGAGCTGTTAATTTGTGAACAGATCGAGAACTCGATCTGTTCAAAATAACTCACTATCATTACAATGAGTTTTAAGCCTTGTGTACATAATTGATGTGTCCAGGACAGCTTGAGAAGAATAATACAGATAGTAAAATTATACCATCTGCTTCTTTAATACTCTAGATGTTCCTTAACAGATAACATCAATTACTTGGTTTTAAGAACTCTAAGTGTTGTTTCGAAAAACATTATCAAAACTAATATAACATTGTAGGGTTCCCAACAATCTTGTTCCACCTTTCATGCGTTTTCCAATGCGTTGCCATACTTGGAATGATTCACCGTACATCTCAAGTGATATTCTCGTACTACATTCCTAAAAATATGCTCTTTGATGTGACAGCACACTG
The DNA here is from genome assembly GCA_026898415.1 of Leonotis leonurus. NCBI lineage: Eukaryota > Viridiplantae > Streptophyta > Magnoliopsida > Lamiales > Lamiaceae > Leonotis > Leonotis leonurus. The sequence goes on from JAPKLX010000097.1 coordinate 493,885, forward strand.
AGTGGTTGACTTATGACAACTATAGGTATGTCGGCAGTCCACCATAGTTACTGTGAGGAGCAGCTAGCTGAACTTTGCTTCAACAGATCATTTCCTAGGATCTGTGAGTTTAGCTGTCTCACATATTAATTGGTTTGATACCCAATTAACAATTTGATTATCCATCGACTATCTTGAAACCGTGTTTTGAAAACAGAAGCAAAAGCTAAGGACAAACCGTTTTTTGAAAAAAAACGATCTGTTGTTTGACAGCAGGCTGCTGGGATGAGAATCAATTTGTTCTTCTTCTCAAGATGGTCCAAGAATATTTCTAAACTATGTAACACCTTGACCTATAGGACAAATGGTTTTACTTACCATCTGTTCTTTTTACATTGTAGTTGTGTTTATTCTAGAAAGACAGATCGTTCCTATTAGTAAGTTTGAAATTTTCAAACTTCCTTTTTACAATTATGATATGTTATCATCTATTCTAGAGAAAATGGTACCTAAAAAACCATGACAAGTGAGAATGGACAACGAGCTTCAATGTATTATGGACAGATCATTATTTTCACAAAAACGATCTGTTCTTAACATGAGCCAACTGTCTGTACATATAAAAGAATACTTGTCCGTTTAGTAATCAATATGTCCAGAAAAGCTTTATAAGAATAATACAAATTGTAAAATAACAATCTGCTCCTTTTATAGTTAAGTTGTTCCCTAAAAGATGATATTGATTACTCGGATTTAGATATCTTGAAATAACTAAGTGTAGTTTCGAGAAACATCATTAAAATATAAATAAATTTATGGGGTTCCCAACAGGAATGATCTGTTTATCTAGTTATTGAAGAACAGTTAAATAATGTAAAAGAACAGGTGGATAAAAAAACCACCTGTCCTATAGAACTAGTTGTCTCTAGTATAGGTAAATAAAGACTTGAGTCTTCTCGAATAAAATGATCGTAGTACAAACAGGTTTTTTTCTCCATATACAGCCCGCTGTCTCAACAGCAAATCGTCATAAAAACGATCTATCTCAACCATATCATGTTGTATCTCTAGATTGGCTCGGGTATCAAGAAGAACTATCAAGGTATTAGTTGAGTTTCAAACTAACTAAATACTTGATGGACAACTCTAAGGACATATCGTAGGAAACGATCTTTTGGATGAATACAAGCTAGCTGTCCCACACATTAACTACGGTGGATTGCCGACATAACTTAAATTTTTCATAAGTCAACCACTTAGTGTGTTGTCACATCAAAGGGAAAATTTTGAGAAATGAAGTACAAGAATATCAAATTAAATGTACGATGAATCATTCTAAGTATGACAAAATACTGGGGAATCACGTGATAGGTGGAATAAGACGCATTACACGCGGCGCGTGCTACAACAAACGTGTCAAGCATTTAATGCTGCAATTAATGCAAAGAAGAAGGACTCGTCATCTTCTCCAACAGCTAGTTCCAGCAATGGTACTATATAAATCACCTTCACTTCCAGATTCGAATACGAGAATTCAAACAAAATACTGCTATTACTCTGCTCAAAATTCTTCAAGCTTCCAACGTTCAAAAATGCTCCGACCAGCCCAGAATTCTCTCGAGTGTTTTACAGTTGCTTGAAGTTTGTGTTTCTGGAAAACTTATTTTCAAAAACAAAGTTAGGGTCTAGTTTAGATCCAACTAAAGTTATTTCTTAGATTGTAGTTATCAATCTTCGAAAGAAGAAGTGTAAGCGCAAGATAATATCTAATTTTAATATTTTCTTGTGACTTGTACTCAACGAATAAAAAGAAAGGAGAACTTAGTGAATTTTCGATCTAATTCTTGATCGAGCCGTGGATGTAGGGACAGTTTATCCCGAACCACGTTAACTACTTGTGTTCTTTAATTTTCTTATTTGCTTTTATTCATCACCTTCTTCATATCATATCATAAATCTACTTGCTAAAGTTCTTGAGTAAGAAAATTATTTTCACATTAAATTCCACACACAACTCAGTTTGATTTTAACTCGTTAGGTTATTCTTAAGATCAATGATTCACATAATAAGGTGTTATCTGAGTGAGTTTCATTCTTCCTAACAAGAACTTGACTTGCTACTCAAGCTATCTTAAAATATTAAGTGTGTTTAAGCCTTATTCAATAAAAGAAAACAAAAAAAAATCCTAAAAGTTTGAATTTGTGTAACCCCCCCCCTAATACACCAATCTTTCTCTTTCGGGACCAAAAATGAGACACAAATGTCGGACATGTGATCTTATCTTGTAAAGAAGTAAATAGGAATTAGTATTTCACATTTGTATCCACACTCTATAAATAACAAACAAATATTTATTTATTTTTTATTTTAATTTTTTTATTACAATTTTATATGTTATAGTTTAATATTTTGTATTAGTATTAGGGTTATCTCACTAAATAGGGTATATAATTATTTTTTAACATATAATGTGAACTCTAATTAATTTTTAGAGTTGATAAATTACAAAATAAATGATATAATTTTGTAATTTTTTTAAATAATTGTTAATTATGATTCATTATATCATAATATTTTTATTTTTAATAAATCTTAATTAAAATAAAAAAAATTTCTATAAATAAAGTTTAGAACCAGTGGTTTAAAAATCGGCCTAGGTGGCCGTCTAAGCACTAGTCAGTGCTTGGTTGCCTAGGATGCTAGTCGGCCACCTAAGCGGGATAGTGAGTATAGTCAGGTGCAAATCGAGTGAGGCGAATCGTGTCATCTATGAGATATTAGATACTACTTAGCATATTATGTGTTTTAAACTTTTTATTACGAATTAGAAAATAAAATTATGAATTGTGTATTTTTATATAATTTTTACTTAAGATATAGTGTAAAAATATAAAAAAAAAATAAACATTATAATTCGATCCATCTAAATTTCATGTAACGACGTTTAAAACAATGTGTTGAACATTAATGTGAAACAATGAATTCATCTTGTAGAAAAAAGATGTGCATGCGAAAGTATTGGAGATACCTTCAATTATGGGGCACAGGGCACACTTTGTAATACACTAGTAATTTTACCTGTGCGGTTGCACGGGAAATTATTTTTTTAGTATATTTTTTACTCCCTCCAAACCAATACACTTGGCCACAATTTTCTGGACACGGAAAATAAGGAAGAGCTGGTTAAAGTATAAAGTGTTATGTGCCCACAAAATTTTGAGTGTTAAGTAAGCACTAATTAAAGTTGCTTTTGCTTTTATTTTTGGTGGAAAACTTAAAATTTAGAGGCAAAAAGGCATAAAAATAAATCAAATAGAGTGTTATAAGTGAAAGCAATTAATTTTTAAAACTATTTCGAAAATTCCTTTCAAGTTTGAGTCAAGATTAAAACTAATTCTCATTCAACCTATTCTGAAAAATTCAGAGCACAATATTCAAATTTTACAAAGCCAAAAATTTAAATTTTCCCTCTAAAAATGTCTCCACAACTACAATAAATATGCAACAACTACTACAACTACAATATTCATTACAATCATAAATTCTCATAAATGCGAAGGAAAGAGTTCAGAGTAGCTGAAAAGAATCTTATTCTTCAATTTCTTCTTCAAGGCAGCAAAGATGGCAAATTGGCAAAAGGAAGAAACTGAGAAGCTGTCGTCAAATTCAACTCGTCCATGAGGTCAATTTCTCAAATAATGGAAAGAACAACAAGAGATCAAAGAGAGTACATATTGACTTAGAGTTAATATCTAGTTTGGAGTGTCACAAAAGATCAACAATAAGAAGGTTACCACAAGGTATAGGTTGCAGTCCGACTACTATGGGAAGATGGATACGGACTGGATTGATCAGAGCACACACTAGTGCAATTCGGCTAGATCTAACTGCTCCCAATAAACTTTTAAGGTTAACATTTTCACTTGAAGCTCTAGAACTAGATAGAATCATGAATGTTTTGAGGTTAAAAAGTATGCACAACACAGTCCATATAGATGAAAAGTGGTTTTATATCACAAAAGGTGTTCATAGATTCCATTTGACCCCTGATGATATTGAACCATGTTAAGTACGTTTTTATTATGTTTTTGGTCTTCGTGTCGTTTTGTTTAGAGTATTAGATTGTTTATTTTCGTACTCTTTTTAGTTTGTTTTTACGTCGGTCGTGTGTTTTCGTGCTTTGGATGTAGGGTGAGGAAATGAGATAAGAATGGAGCTGGAAGTGTTTCCTTGTGCGTCGCCAGGTAAAATCGAGAAAATCGGATGGGATCTTGTTAGAAGTCATGGGCAAAAGACGAGAGGAGAAAGAACGTGAGAGCATGGCCATACGCAAAATTGTTGCGTTTTGCGCAACAATTTTGTTTTGGCTTGTTCTTCTTCGTTACAACTCCGAATTTGGATCCGTCTGCGGATACAGATTCCTATCGAGACAAGCTTCAATTCTGCATTTTCAAAATTTTCATATTTTGCACAGGCCAGCGGTCGCTGGGCCTGTGCTGCAGCAGTGGACAGAGACTGCAAGCCAGCGACAGCTGGCTTCCCACCGGCCGCTGGCTAGCAGTTGCAGGCGGATTTTTAAGTCTTTTGGGCGTCATTTTCAGTACTCTCTCTCACCACCTATGTAACATAGTTAGAACCTCTTCAACACACTTTTTACCGCTTTCTTAGTTTAGGATGTTGTGAATTCCGATGGATTGAAGCGAAATCTGAGTTTGGATCCTTACGTTTCAAGTAGTAACCTTTCGTTTTTATGGTTTCCGTTTGTGATTCTACCATGTATATCATGCTTGGCTAGATCCTTACTAGGATTGGATGTTTATGTTCTTATTTGATATTTGATTGATGTATGCTCGTTGATTAACTTGTTTTGTATGGAAATTAATGCTTGATCACCATTAATTTCATATGTATAAGTTAAGTAGACTGATCATCTGCTTGGCAGGAGACCTAGGGTTAATCAACATTATTCTTAACCGAAAACGTGAGAATAATAATTTATATAAGATTAAGTAATTACTAAAGGTGTGAACTGTATACGAAAGTTAAGATCACAGCTTAGTGTATTAATACGGAAGTAATTTGCTAGGCAACCTTTAGTGTTCTTGATCGAGTATGAATGCATGATCAATAAGACATTGAATAGAAATTAAACATCTGGTTCTAAAGCTTCAATCCGTTGGTATTCATTTTTAATTGCTTTTGATTTATTTATTATTATTACATCTTATGGTCATAGTATGTTTAGGATTTCCGTTTTCTTGTTTTAATAACACTTAGGATTAGAGACGCCCTATTAAGTTTTCCATCAAGATCCGATCGGGGTTAGCTTGCTACATGCAATCGACCTCGTAATAATTTGCGATAACCTAGAGAACACACTTTAGGCTAAACAAATTTGACGCCGTTGCCGGGGAAAGCTTTAGGCGTTTTTGATTCTGAGTGTTATTTGTGTTGTTCATTATTTCTATTTTTTTTCTTGTCCTGTGTTGTTTCGTATTTTCTTGTCCGTTTGTTATTGTTTTTTGTTAGGTTTTTTCTTTATTATTTTTCTTGTTTCGTGGGTGTTATGCTTTGGTTTTTGTTGTTGTGTTGTGTAGGTATTCGACTTAAGGAATTATTCGGTTTCCAACCAAAGTAATTCACATAGGAGAATGCCATGTCGAGCTCGAGACATTAAATGAGCATTGCATTTGTTTTAATTTCTGTTCTTTTGTTATTTCACTTTTAGTATTTCTTCCTTTGCATAATAAATAAATAGTTTACTACCGACCTTAAGTCGTAGGTAAACACAATCTCCTCAATCATCCCCAACCTCCTCTTACATCCGACTATCAGGATCCATAGGATCCTCCGGCGTATTAGCTTTCTTCCTTTTCTTTTTCTTTTATGTTTTCATTTTTATTTCTTTATTTGTTTTGTTTTATGTTTTATTTGTTTTGTTCTTGTATGCAGGTACCAACTCTAAGAGTCACCTGATATTTGGGCTTGTTGTCGGCTCTTTGTTATTAGGAAAGTTCTCATGACTCCTCTTCTTTTGTTCCTACTACGAGGGCGTAGTAGGATTTAAGTGTGGGGGAGTGGTTTATGTTTGCTTTCTTGCATGTGTTAGTATTTTTCATTATGTTATTGTTTTTAGTCTATGTTGTCAATGATTTGTACGTTTACTTGCTTATTCGATCACTATGTGTTGATAAATGTTGATTGTTGATATGTGAGTCCAGTATGTGTTATGATTGGTGGTAGACTTAGTTAGGTTCGGTTCTTGATTGAGCTAGTTTGTATGGTTTAGATGTTACGTGGGGCATGTTGCTTCACTATTTGGTGTGTATAGTGATCATGATTTGGATTATGAGTGACTATTCTCTAGAGTCTATGTGTTTGGTTCCCTTGAATAAAAAAAATAAAGAGTTTTAACTCTTCAAAAAAAAAACGAATAATAAACGCTAGAAGGGCGTAATTGAGTAAGACAAGTCGAGTTCGTGGGTTCTACTCCGCTTATCATAGATAATGAGTATGGGAAACCACATCGGGACACTCAATGTGATCCATTGATGTTTAGATCCGATGATTATACCCTTATGCAGACTTGCTTGTTTTACTTCAAGTTTAGGGGAACCAGATGTGTGGATAATAGGGAGATGTGAGATTGTGCATATATCGTGATCATGAGCATATCGATAAACTTAGTAACGGGCAACACTACATCTTGATTGCGTGACCGAATACAATTAGGAGTTGAATCTAATTTAAGTCTCGGTGTGAAGGTATGAATGGTGGTTGGGCTTGCATGTTAATTATTGATATGAATCGATGCTTGGAGATTGAACTTTGCTTGAGGAATAGCAAATGATTAAGTGTGGGGGAGTTGTTTAGTACGTTTTTGTTATGTTTTTGGTCTTCGTGTCGTTTTGTTTAGAGTATTAGGTTGTTTATTTTCGTACTCTTTTTAGTTTGTTTTTACGCCGGTCGTGTGTTTTCGTGCTTTGGATGATGTAATGGCCCGTAAAATTTTCCTACTAATTTTGTGTATCAGAAATCTGCTCGAGAAAATTTCGTAATAAAATACTAAAGATATCGGTTAGTTAATCGATATTGGTAATTTTTGTAATATATCTTTGAATATTTGTGCAAGCTAGACCATGATTTGTGTTTTATAACATAGTAGTTAGATACTAATTACCAAATATATATAATAATATATCTTAGACTTTACTTGTGGAGGAATGGAACAATTAAAATAGAAGAATGTAGTTGTTAGATACAATTAAAAAAAAATTAATTAATCATTCCAAAAATTTGTTAAGGAGGATTATTAGATTAAGATTTTGAAAATATAGAGACTGGTAAATTAAAGTTCCATTACACCTTATTATATGATTTATCATTTAAGTATGTGAGTGAGAAACACATGAGACATAGATATATTTATATATATATCCTTATCTTATTAAATAAGAGAAACACACGCTATACATATGTACGTTGCAGTAAGTATAAGCAGTGTACAGTAAGCAAAGAAGTGAACGTTATGTGTATATATATATATGTATCATTATTTTGCAACCAAACCAAATGATTAGAAGATAAGAAGTAACTAAATCAATACATGATGTGTAGTGGGGTGCAGCAGATTAGCAAGAAAACGTGTTTAAATATATATATATATACTTATGTGTGTATTGAACGAGTGCAGTAGAATAGCAGGAACTATAGAGTTTTCAAGTTCTAAGTCTTACAAATTGGACAAGAATCCCATAACAAATCCTATACATAAATATTAGATCTCTTCACTGCCTAAAATCTTTTTACCACATAAATGCAAACTATGAGAACAATAAGTATACAACTATAGAAGTGAAAGGAAAGAAAAGAAAATAGAGAAGAGCAGTGGCTGCTGTCCACGTTCACCACCTTCCCATCCACCCTACACCTACAAAAAAAGGAGAGAACATCAAATCATGAGCTGCCCCAAAGTCAAGATTGAGTACAGACCTAGTTAAGTAGTGGGCTGTTAAGTTAGAACACTCAAGTGCCTGCATTCAGCAAAAACTTAATTGAAGAACCACTACACCTTTCATATAAACCTTCCTACATCCTAACTTAAACACATTTCAATCTCACAAAATACCTCAGACGCAGACCCTACTTCCACACCAAGAAGACATCTTCTCCAACCCAAATTCAGATTTTAGGAAGTAGAAAGGTAAACATAGATCAACAGCCTTTAGCTTCCAATGTTGTATCTATCTAAACCAATTGCCTTTATTCTCTTATCAGAAACCATCACAGAGAGTGCATAACTGAATATTAGAGTAAAGAGTAAGCTCTCTTACCTATTTTAAATGTTAGAATAAAAAGGAGATTATATGTATAGCCTGCAATCTTCTAAATCACTGAGAAAACAAGGATTCAAAACTTTAAAGTCAATTAACTATCTTAAAATTTAGAATATGTCCACTTAAAGCAGAATACTTGTTAGAGAAATAATTAACCTTTCTAAGTGTTCAGTAGTTGAGAAGTTGCAAACTTTAAGCTTTTAACATATACATAGTACTGAAATGGTAGAGATAGAACCATATAGAAATTTAGTCAGAACAGCATGTGAATATTCTTGTATGTTAGAAAACAACATGTGTTTTTCTTTAAAAATCCAGAACATGAGAACTATATATATATAGGATTGCAGATTAGCACGTAGGGTTTTATATCCTACAATTTCAGAGGCAGACAATAGCCATAGGAAGAATTTAGAGTATTTGTACATACTGGATATATACATAAACATCTAAAGCATGATTTTGAACCTAGATGCTTCTACTTCAGTGAGAGATCTCAAGAAAAAAAGATATTATGTCAAGGGAATTTCCAAATTAACTAAATCACCTAATGCAAGCTTATCAAATAGAGATTTAGGACAGATTCAGAACTCATTTAAAACCAATAACACCACAAGTTAATACTAAGAATTTCAGAATGCATAAGCATTTAACAAGAAAAGCAAAGTGTTAAGAGAACTAGGATGAGGACTTAGCTTAGAAGGAAGGGACTGCTCAACCAAAGCAGAACACGTCAGCACTTCTTGAACCATAAACTTAGCCTAGGAAACAAGTAGAAACCATTAGCACAATAAAATCAGAATACAAAGGAAGAAGAATGACTTAACACAGCAAATCACACAAGCTTAAAACACCTTTGAATTAATCCAACCGAATTAAACATGCAGAAATTAGAAGTAAAGATTTAGTGTAAAATTGGCTTTTCAAGATTGAAAATTTAAGCCTTAACCTAGAAATGGGAAAAGAAGAGAAGAATGTAAAGATGATTAGAAGAAGAAGAGGGAATGAAACTACCTGGAGGTTGCTGGCGACCGTCTGCCACCACTGTTTCCACCACGAACGCCGACGAATTGTTGTCCAGTAAGGAGAATGGAGAATAAGGAGTTGGCGAGGGGAAGGCAGAACGAACGACACAGCAGCAAGAAGAAATAAAGAACGAGGAGGGAGGCGGAGAAACGAAGAAGACGAAGGAGGAAATGGAAATGGATTAGGGCTATCGCGAAAGAAAGAAAAGGAGGAAGGGTTGGGACTGAACTGGGTTCTAGGGAAGTAAGAATAGAGTTTGGAATTGGGTAGTGTAAAATTAATTTGGGCCAAGGCAAATGGGCCCAAAAGTGGGAATAGAATTGGGCTAAAACAACTAAACGGGCTGGGTTTCGAAATAAGACTTATCGGGCTGTAAAACAAATTTTGACGGGTTTAATGTTTTCGTTTCATAAAACGAGCCCCGATTAAATAAATTAGAACGAACTAAGATTTAATTCTTAAGAATTGACTTAAATTATTTAAATCTTAGAATTTAGATGTAAATTAATTGGGTTAATTATGATTAGTCCAGTTGACCCCAACTAATTTAATGAATCGAGTTATAGACGAGAGATGAGATTAGTAGCCGGATTTCGATCCTATGAATTCTTAAATGTTAATTAAATTATACTATTTTATAAGAATTTAAATTAGGATTTTCGGCTTAGAATTAAATTATTTCGAGTAAGTTATCTCGACTAATTATAGTACCTTAATTAGAATTAATTAGATAGAATGACTTAGAGAATATTATAAAGAAATTCGGTAATTAGATAATTATTGGAACTCTTTAATAATAAAGTTGGATTAATTACTAGAAACTCGATTTTAAATTGCGTAGTAATTAGAATAATTCATGAAATAATAGCATATTATTTCATTTCGATTAGAAAAGACAAATTAATACTCACGAAGAGTATTTTCCTCTTAATTACGATTAAGGTTCAGCGAAAGGGAATTCCAGTCGATCTGCACCAGATTTTCGTTAGACAAAGAAGCATATCAGGTAGGCTTTCTTTTACAAATCAAATCGTATGCGTTGTACCAAATTGCTATTTTCGCTTTAGAAATGCTTTAGAATTTAAAAATGTTATGAAGTATTGCATTGTCGAAAATATTTATATTTTGGTATGATGCGTATCTGTTGAACAGTTAATCGATTTCGGGCCTTTAAAGATTTATATCTTTAAGGTTAGTGTACACCAGGGACCGTGAGTCATCTTAACAGATTGGCCGGTTTAGTGTTCGCGGAAAGTGGCCACTTTCCCGACACCCAGAATTACAAATATGTATTATTACTCCAGAACTTAGACTGCGCAGTCAAACTTTTAAGATCACAAGATTTTAGTGAACATAGGTACTTTAGTGACAAAATCCCTATGTTGCACTGGTTACGGCAATGGCAAATATATTGTACGAATGTGATTTCGGCATGTGTTTACTGAGTACTCTCGTACTCAGCCCTACATATATTTATAAATGTGCAGGTTAAGTCGTGATGATGAAGTGGAAGGCTCAGCGGTGGTTTTTGTCAAAAACTCTTAATGCTTTACTCTCGGTGGTTTATATGTCGTCATACATGTAAATCTAGATATTGATCCAGTTTTCGCTGCCAGACTTTATTTAAGCTTTAAGAACTTAACGGTTATCTCATTCGTGTCGAACCATGTATTTCAGACTTGTGCTCGTTTTTCATGATTCAAGATGTTGTTATAATCACTTATTCTGAGGCGTTTCCCGATTCTCATTCAAGTAAACGCTTTCGTTTCGTTTCATTATCCGTATTTCCCTTTAAGTCACGTTTACCTCGATTTTACTTAGAGAAGTGAAATGGGGACGTGACAGATGTAGAGTGAGGAAATGAGAGAAGAATGGAGCTGGAAGTGTTTCCTTGTGCGTCGCCATGCAAAATCGAGAAAATCGGATGGGATCTTGTTAGGAGTCATGGGCAAAAGACGAGAGGAGAAAGAACGTGAGAGCATGGCCATACGCAAAATTGTTGCGTTTTGCGCAATAATTTTATTTTGGCTCGTTCTTCTTCGTTACAACTCCGAATTTGGATCCATCTGCGGCTACAGATTCCTATCGAGACAAGCTTCAATTCTGCATTTTCAAAATTTTCATATTTTGCACAGGCCAGCCGTCGCTGGGCCTGTGCTGCAGCAGTGGACAGATCGGGGTTAGCTTGCTACATGCAATCGACCTCGTAATAATTTGCGAGAATCTAGAGAACACACTTTAGGCTAAACAAACCACATAGAACATGCAAGAGGTAAAAGTTTATCACAAAGGTTATGTTTATGTGTGCGGTGGCTAGACCAATATTTGGTCCAGATGGTAGTGTTATTTTTTATGGTAAAATAGGTATGTTCTCTTTCACATATCAAGAACCAGCAAAGAGAGGAAGTAAGAATAGGCAAGCAGGTACTATGATTACAAAAGATATTGATGCAGTCACCAAACAAGTTGTGAGAGACTGTCTACTTAACAAGGTGGGGTTTGCTTCTAGTGTTAACATATGTATAAATTGTGGCAAATTAGTATTGGGTGTTCAATAACTTTTACATACTTGAATTCCGTTTACATACTTTTATTTAATTCAGTTTACATACTTTAATTTTCAGTTTACATACTTTTAATTTTCAGTTTACAAACTTTAATTTTCAGTTTACGTACTTTTATTTTCTATGTTCATTAATAAGTGGGGTTTGTTTCTCTTGTGGATAATCCCTGCAACAAGATAATGCTAGAACACACATCAAAGATAATGACCCCTTATTTAGAGAGGCATCCATTGATGGTGGTCTCACATTCACCTTGGTGCAGCAACCCTCAAATTCTCCAGATACGAATGTTAATTAACGATTTGGGGTGGTTTCAAGCTATTCAACATGAATATGTTTGTCATACAATAGAGCAGTTGGTGCAGGCTGTGGAAAATTCATCTGAAGACTTAAACAGTCGCTAAGCTAAACAATGTGTTCTTAACTCTTCAATGATGTATGGTAGAGATAATGAAAGTGAGGGGGCAAAACAGATATAAAGTGCCACATATAGGTAAAGAGGAATTAATTAGAGCAGGAACACTCCCACTGAATTTGGAAGTTCTTACTTCATTGGTGAGAGAGTGTCAATGTATCTTCTAGAGGCTGGTGTAGAAGATGCGATAGAAAAATTATGGAATGATCTCGGGTTTGAACCGGCAGGAGAAGGGGACTAATATAGATTTGAAGTGGAAGCAGTTTATGTCAAGAAAACATTGAAAGCAATTTATGTTTATGATGTAAACTTTTTTGTCATATTTTTTGTAAAAATGATGCTAGTGTTATGTATGATGCAAGAAATGATGCATCATTTTTAATTTATCAAGCCTATTATCAGGAGCAACAATATATGAATCTCACAAAAACATATTTTTTCAATGATGCAATGAAGATATTCATTTAAACAAATTATATACAAATATAGTCATCATTTCAGATTAGCCCCATCAGATTCCCTTAGTATTTCAGCACAACACTACCACCATGCATAATCTCATACCAGTATCATAATCAATATATCTTACCACAATAAGAGTAAACAGAACCAACAAACATATCTCATACCACCAAATATATTTCATACCACAAAAAGAGTAAATAGAACCACCAAACAGATCTCAGAACCATCAAACATATCTCATACCACAAAAAGAGTAAACAAAACCACCATGCATAATCTCATATCAGTATCACAATCAAAGGGAAAGATCTCACCAGTGACCCTCAAATCATTTTTGGGCCTTCATCTGCCTCTCAGTTTTGGCGACGGCAGCTTCCCATTTTGTGTCTTCCATTGGAAGTGGAAAGTAAACGGGGCTCTCATCAACGAATGTCTCATCCTCCTTGTCGGAGCTTCCGTCCTCTCCGTTCCACTTAATCGGCCCAACTAACAGAACCACTACTAATCCAATATGGATCTGTAATGTGGCTGTTGAGGTTATTGAAAAGGTGTGAATGAATCGAAGTGTCGCCGCCAGCAAGCCCTATGCTCGTCAGTCATCGCGGTGGGTGGGCTGCGGCGGAGTTCTCCGTATCAAGGATGGTCATTGCTTGAACTATATCTAGGGTTCTCAGATTTCAGAATGGTGGGTCGGATTTTAATCGAGGGGGTCGTCGGAGTTTTCGCCGCCGCAACCCTTCGCTCCTATCAATCATCGCGATCGGGGGGCGGCGGCGTAGCGCTTTGAATCAGGAATGGTCGCCGCCATAACTAGATTTAGAATTAATCTACTAATTATCAACTGAAAGTGGGATTGAATCCATGATTTGTGAAAGAGGAATTGTGAAAGAGTGATTTGAGAGAGAACGTTTAGAGAGAGGTGCGGCGCAAAGAGTTGTGAGGGAGGGTGATTAGGGTTTATTTAATTAAGTGTAATAAGATAATTTTTAATTATATCTAATTTTTTTTCATTTATGGAAATGGCCGAGTGTATTGGGACAAATTAAAATGGAAAATTGGCCAAGTGTATCGGTTCGGAGGGAGTATTATTTTAAAAAATATATAAAATTGATCATTTTTACCGAAATTAATTAACAATTCAAGCAAAAATAGTGTTATTCAATGTGATAAATGTCAAGTCTACATATTATATTTTTAAAGATTGTAAATAGGTTGTTATGTATTAGTTCATCCTTTTAACATACCAAATACTTAATGTAAATGTAAATTATTAATATTATTATAGTTAATTAGAAAGAATATAAGTAAATTAATTAAGTAATTAAAGAGATAATAAGTAGGAAGTTGGAGGGTGGAGAAATGAATAGTTTCATATTAATCTATATATTTATAAAATATATAATTTTATAAATAGAATTAAAGAAAATTAATTATTGATAATATGAAGAAAATAAAAGAAAAGAAAATATAAATATAACTATATTTTTATTTTAAATAAATACAAATTGTTTTATTTATTTTAAACAAATAAATAATTATAAATTTATTTATTTATTAATTAGAAAATTAAAAATAAATTGAAGATAGACTAATTAGGACGTGATAGAATTGGAAAAATATGAGAGGAAAAATAAATAAATAATAATTTAACTAATTAATTAATAAATTAAATAATAATTAGAAAGTGGGACGTGTGGAAATGAATAATTATTTTTATTAATTATATATAATTTTATATAATATTTAAACTAATAAAATAATAAATATAATTATATAAATGGACTTAAAGAAAATTAATTGTTGATAAATATGAAGAAAAGTAAAAAAGAGGTGAAAAGATAATAAAGTAAACAGAATGAAAATGAAAGGACAAAATAGGAAAAAAGTGATAAAATGATTTTATACCTCGGACAAGAGGTTATCCTACCTCTGATCAGACATGCTCCCCAATGACCGAGACTCGAACTGATGTGATCTAATTACATATGAGCAATCCTTGATGTCTATAATTAGGGATGTAAATTTGTTTGGTTTAGATTAATTGGAATTGGTAAATCAGTTAATCATAATTAGAAAATTGATATTTTACGAAATCGACTACCAGATATGTGATATGAATATTATAAATCCGATATGGTTTCTACGCTGAGAAAAGCATCTGCACGCTGGAAATTTCGGCCAAAAGAGGAGGCGCCGGCGAACAGGGGAAAGAATTAGACTCAGAAGGAGAGCTTTGGGAGGAAATTACTTCTTTATTTTCATAATCCCCAGAATAATCCCCAAATCAGAGTTTTAAACATCTCAAACCCCACAATGGTAACTAATATCCATAAAAATAGTAAAATTGCATAATTAACGAAAATAACATAATAAAGAGGTAAATCAATCATCATCATAGTATCGAGATGGTAGGCGGCGATCCCGATTACTCCGTCGTAATTTTGGTACAGCTGGAATCTCTCGCGCTTCCTGCGCCTTGTCTTCCTGAGCTTCCATTGCCATTTCTGGAGTTGGAGTCGTCGTATCAATATGTCAGTTTTATTGGTTACCAATCAATTTAGTGTCGATTAACCGACATAAACCTATTATAGAAATCAATCAAGTTATTATATTTTTCATAATATTATTTCTTTACTTTTGTAATAATATCAAATTAAGATAAGAACAATTCAACATAAATATTTTTCTATTTTTAGTCATAGTATATAGTTTTAATTATTTTGAATATAATAATTATTATAATACTATGTTAAGTTTATTAACTGAAGCTTACTGAGTAAAAAATCTTGATTTTCAGAGATGATTACGATGTTATGTTATTTCATTTAAAGTTAAGCGTTGAAATCAATATTTTGAATATAATAATTATTATAATAATTATTAAAATACTATATTAAGTTTATTAAGCGTTGAATTCAATATGGATATTTTTCACAAAAATTTTAAAAAAAAAATCTAATGAACATTGTCACCAGATCATCGATTTCAACCGGTTTTGGTTGGTTCTTGTCGGTTCGTTTGGAATTATTTGATTGACTTGGATATAACATAATCCGAACCGATTAATAGACCAATTCCCAGTTAAACTAGTTGAACCTACAAGTTCGATCCAATTTTTAAAACACAAACAGAAAAATAATTATAGTACAAAATGAAGGTGATAAGACAAGATGACAGAGGATCTTGGGATTAATAAAAAGCAAAGTTACAAAAGAAGAAGATTAAATTAAGTTTAAAATAACACTAATTTAATCAAACTCTAATATTGATCCCAACAATTAATAGCTAATTAATTAATTAATGATCCCTAAAAGAAGATCTCCCTTCAGGGTGCAAAGGGAAAAGCTTCAAGGTCCTATCTTGCTCTTCCTCCTCCTCTTGTCTACAATATTTGTTCACTTCTTCTAAGCATTCATCATCAAAATCCCACCTCATGCACTTCCTCTTGTGCCGATCATTCTCTACTAACTCTTCCTCCTGCTTCACACAAAAATCCACCTTCTTGGATATTGATGAGAAGAGGAGAGGAGAAGGAGAAGGAGAAGGAGGAGAAAGAGTTGCGGTGCGAGTAGAGTAGTGAGAGAGGGAGAGGGTAGTGCGCTTTTGCTTCTGGCGCTCGCGCGCTTTGTGATTTTGGAACCAGTAAAACACGTTTTTGCCTTCGATCTTGCCGTACTTTCCCAGTTGAAGCGTGATTTGTTCGATTTGTTGAGCGTTTGGAGTCCGCATTCCGCTTCTGTAAAGCATCTCCAGTATTCCGATTTGCTCTTGCGTCGGATTCCACCGCGTTCCGCCCGCCTGCGCCGCCGCCTCTACCTATACATACATATATATTCTCTCAATTCTCCACATTATGATTTTCAAATATTTTTCACAACACTTTATTTTGTCAAAGAAGGTGGCCTAGCTCATGATATTATGTAGTTTTATATATATGAGCTACGATCACCACTAGCTACGCATTATTACTGATGATTAATTTAATTAAATATATGATGAATCATTGTTACTAAAACCTTCTAATTATTGAATGAAAAGCCAAACAACTAAAATTTAACAGTGCTAATGATAATAATAGGAAATTACGTTCCATTTGATTGTAATTAATTTCAAAATAGTGCACAATTATGAGTAGGTTGTTTGATTGTGAACGATATTAAACCTGTGGAGGCACTGCGATTCTGCCATGCAGGGAGGGTAGAATCAATTATAATATTAAAATGTGCGTAGAGAGAGAATATATATATAATTATACCAGCTGAGATGATTGATCTGTGTTCTGAGCGTCCGAGGAATCTGGTTTTGTTGGAGTACATTGATGGGGTTGGGGTCTGATAAAGCTCTTGAGATCGGAGGCGGCGGTGGAGGCGGAGAGCTTGGGGGCGAGGGGGCGGAAGCGCTTGCAGCCAAGGGTGAGGGAAGGGGGGTCGTGATCCCAGATTAAGCCACGTGGCAGGTGATGAACATTCATGGCTTGAATTCCCATGGATTAAGATATATATGATGCATTATGCGGTGCTTTTATAGAATAAAGAAGCAAAGAAAAAGGTGATGCATGCATGTGTGTTCAACTGTTGAAGAAAAGGGGAAAGACAAAATGTTAAGGAAATTAAAAAGAAGAGAAGACCAAATGATGAGGTGAGGTTGACTTATGATTTCCATGTCTAAAAAGAGAATTGGAAAGTTGGGGTCCGGTGTATTGTGTATAGATATAGAGCCAGAGGGGTTGCTGCGATATCAACTTTTTTCATCATCAATTATTAGCGGCATATTCTAGAATTATATATATTCAGCATGAATTATAACTTTCAAATTAAATTCTGAACTAATTTATACTATATGTTACCAAAAAAAGAAAGAGGCTCGTAAACTATATAGGCAGATAAAAGTGTTGCATATTTTTTTGATCTATGTCGATCGGTAAAGAACTAATAGTAAAATAATGAATCAAAAGTTTTAACATAGATTTCTTGTAATTACAAATGAAATGAAATCAAATGATGAAACATAAATCATGATTTAGCTAAGCCTTTGTGCATTTTGCAATTCAGAAGGCTACCCAATTTTGTTTAAGAGTAGAGTTTAGAGTTGGACGTTTATTTTGAATCAAAAGTTAAAAATAATATGTGTCTCAGTGGCAATTTAAATTTAATATAAGTAATTCATTTTTCAAAAAAATGTAAAAAATAATGTGCATAAATTAATATAATAGGTAATTGTTCCTGAGGCAAAATGTCTCCTGATCAAATTTCATAAATACGAATGTCACTAGTCTTCTTGATCTCAAGGTACGACTTTCTCTTTGGACACTTCGGTTTTTGACTCGGAAGATCCTGTAGTTAACAAAACATGACTTGCAGTTAAACTCCAATGACATATTTATGGTTTGGTTAGATAATAAGGATTTGATCTTAGGTTATGTAGCGGGAAAGATCCGACGTAATTTTATACGGATATTGTCTGGAGATAAAATCAAAATTAAAGTAAGTCGTTATGATTCAAACAGATGACGTATAATTTATCGACTTTGAAACAAGGATTTGAATGATTAAGTTATTTTCATTCAATATGATTCTAAGAGTAAGTTTAATTTAAGTATTTATTTAAAAAATATAAAATCAATTGAGAGTTCAACTTTGAAGCGGATTATCATCCACATCAGTAATAGTTGGGTAAGATAGCTAGTCTTATACTTTGTCAAACATCCAACAATTAAATTGACAACATTAAATAGTTCGTACAATTTGACTTGCAAAGGCATAACCAAATTTAAGTTCCGATGATGAACAAAGTTCTAAATCTCAACTACGTGTTGCATGCAAGGCGAAAAAAAATAAACTACAAAGGTTAACTATATATATATATATATATACACACACGTGCATATATAAAAGTATATCCCAACCAAAGTCATGGTTAAATCTGACAAGTGTTTCAAAACAAGTCTTGTAAAAAAAAACAAACAAACAGAGTGTGGCTAGAACTGAAAACCAAGTATTTTAAAGAAATAATTAAATTGATTAATCTTAGTCATTTTGGTTCTCAAAACTAGTAAGTCTTGCACGCTTGATCAAATGTAGGACTTATTTTAGAAAGAGTAGTGCTATTTGGACACACTGTGGTCGACCACACGTGGATTTTTTTAAGAAAATCGGACCGGTTCAATTAAAAACCGGACCAAACCATTTAATATTTTATTCTCCTAAAAAGACTATAATTATTGTGCCAATAATACCCTTAACAAATTTTTGGCTCTAATTATACCTCCAAATTTTTCCCTCCTATTTTAATCTCATTCCCTCTCACTTTAATCAGCAGCCGTGCCCAACGAATTGAAAGTGAAAAATTGTGTTCCTCTTAAGAAATGCATCCATATAGGAACATGTAAAATTAAAAAGAAAATTCATCCCATAAATTAGAAAGCAATCACTTAGTATATATCCCAAATGCTACTTTCAGTCCATCTCTACCTCCTCATCTCCTTTTGCTTCATTAATTTATGTTGGAGTCGAGTTGCAGATAGACGAATTTTACGACGACAAAGCACCAAATAATAATCAAATTTAGGCTAGCATAAGAGAAACAAGCGCCAAAAAATAATAATGAAATTTGCTCAGAGAAACAACTGCCAAATTCTCTGTTGCTGGCAGCACTCCCATCTCTTCCATTCATCAAATATTTCTTCACCAGAAACATCTCTTTGATTTTTCTTTCACTCCTTTTCTTCCCAATTTCAAGATAATCTTTTCATCAAACTCTGAACAATGTCACATACTAATAAATTTCACAAACTAACAAATTATTTTTTTTCCTCACACTTAACCAAATCTTCTACATAAGCCACATGAATAAAGCTAAAACACTACTAGAAAAATAATACAGGATCTTGAAAATATTGCTAATTCCACTAATCATCAATACAAAATTTGAAATTTAAATGATGAAATTTCAAAGAGGATGTAAAAGGGTATCATTTGTGCATTAAAAAAGTGAACCAAACTTTATATTATTATTTTTTATATAACCAATCAAACAAGGAGCACAAGTACCCTCCCAACTTGAATAGACCCTTCTTGATTGCATCGGTTTTTTTTAACTGAAAATTATATTGAAATTTGTTTCTTCATTTAATTGGTTACTGTTCGCTGTTTTCAATATAAAATTTGAAATTTAAATGATGAAATTTCAAAGAGGAGGTAAAAGGGTATCATTGTAATTGCATTTGTGCATTAAAAAAGTGAACCAAACTTAATAATATTTTATTAAGCAAAATTACAATAATACCACCGTGTGTCTATCCACACTGTGGTCACATAGCATTTCCCTTTTAGAAATAATATTCTTCCGCATAAATTGCTGCATGTAGCTGCAGTTTAATTCATATATATATGAACTTGGTGCACAACTTAATGTGTTTACGGTTAATCTGACATTGCTACATTAGAATATGAGTTACCATAATTTTTATTTTTATTATTTTATTAAAAATTTAATATTTACCTACGAGACATGTCACATTGTTCGCGGATGGGTGAGCGTTTTCCATGAATTTGAACTAATTAAGTCACGAGTTGCTCAAATATAATTTAGTGGACGATAAATAAGTAGATAAAGATTCATTACGAAACTCCTGAGTTAACCCGTTATTAGGCCACTAGTACCAAATTAATTAATTAACTAATTTTTGTTTTTTCGAATAAAATTAAATCATTGTTTGGTTATATATGAAATGTAGTTAATTATTAATTGATTTAGACTGGATGACGCGTGATTGCGTGAATTAACGAGTGAATCTTGATGGAGTTCTTAGATATATACTGAATTGGAGTTATTATTACACGCAATAATGCAAGTACACACACTCGTGTCTGGTCATATACGGACATGCAAAAACAAGTTAATTTATATACTCCGGACATCTCCTAATAAGTGTCCCGTTTACAAAATAATTTTGTCCCTTAAAGAGTGTCATATTTTAAAAATTAAAATAAAAATAATATTAAAATTTCAATTTTACCTCTCTTATTATTGAATTATTTTTACTTTTTATGTTTCTCATACAATAAAATTGAGCTACTATAGTACGTGAGATTTGAAAATATTAGGCACGTAATTGGGGAGAGAGGGAGTAGTCCATAATTGAAGAGGCCGGCAGGCAGGCGTGCGTGCGTGTGGGTGAATGAAGAGTAGATGTGCGCGTGTGGGTGGAGAGTCCAATAAATGGAGTAATAATCTATCATTCCAAATAGGGTGGGTGGTTTTTTTATCTTTGGTGCTTTCATCATTATGCATTGTTCTAATGCTTTTCGGTGCCCTCCCTCTCCTTTTTCTTTTTCCTTTTTCCAACTTTTATCACTGTAAAGTTGAGGGAATGTCTCATGCCAAGTGATTCCCACAATCCCAATAACTTTTTACCAAAATACAAATGCCTCGCTTTTTTTTTTCTAGTTGTCATTCCCATTCTCATTTTCTAAATATAATACTCACTCCCTTCTTAAAAACATGCATCATTTCAATCATACAATTTTAATAAAATATAGTTGATTTGAGTGTTAAAAATATTATTAATTATTAAACAATATAATTAATTAAATGATAGTAGAGATTGAGACCCACAAAAATATATTATTAAATATTAAAATATAGTTGATTTGAATGGTAATGGATATTAGAGCCCACAAAAAATGTAATAAATATTAAAAAATAAAAGGTACATATTTAGGAGAAACGAAGCAAAATGATTTTGCAAAATGTGCATATTTTTAAAGAAGGGAGGGAGTACTATCTACCAATGTGTATGTTTTTGTCTTGAAATAGTTGAATGCCGTCTTTCTACATTTCAAATTTCAACATCATTTCATTCTAATTCATTTTTGCTCTACAAACCCCTGTGCGTGTGTGTGAAATTTTAGAACAACTGAACTATGATATACATCATTTTAATTAAAAAGCATTTATACGTCAGAACACGTTTCAATGTTTTACTTTTGTCTCACACTCCATTAATAAAAATATATCAATTTAATTTAAAAAATTAAAACATATTTTATTTGGATGAGATTAGCTCGAGTATTATGTATGGATATGACAATATACTCATGGGTACCTAATACCCATGAATACCAGACACTAATAAATGCAAGTTTGCAACACATTTCAAAAATGGCCTAACAAAATTTCAAACTATACTTGCATGAACGAAGAAAAAACAGTACCAGTATAGAAGAAAATGATGGGTCGTTTATATAATCATTTACTTTACATAAAATTAGTAAAAGTATTCTGAACTCAAACTGTATTATTGAAAATAAAGTTATAAAATCAAGGAGATAAAAAGTACTAGTACTGTGCTAAGCACATACATATATATAGATAAAATTAATATATCTAAAAAGTATAATTAATTAATGTATTTGTATATATGTACACACATATCTTTCACCTGTCTTTTGGTTATCGGGAACTGTTAGTTTGAATCCACCAAATTAACTTACAAAGGATTTAGAACATTGTCTCTTATATAAACAAAAACAAGATCTTGCATGATTTTAGACATCTGGGCTCACAACATTCATGTTCTACATAGTCAAATATAAATTATACTCCCTCCGTTCCACTAATATAGTCTTTATTTTCCGATTAGGATGTCCTACGAAAGTAGTTTTATTTTCATTTTTGACAAATTTTATAACTAAAAAGCTAAGGATTAAAGTAAAATTAATAAAATAAAATGAATAAAGTAAGACACTAGTTTGCGTATAGAAAAGAAAGGGGACTACTTTCGTGTGACGGAGTGAGTATATGTTTACTTTAGTTCCCAGTGGATGATCATATCAAGTATGAATTATTCAATTTCTCACCAAAATAGTGACTATTATATCATATCATATCAAACAGTGTGATCAAAAGGATTTCAGTTGAACACGTTAGAACGTGATTCATGATAATGATTATGATAGTACGTAGGGATGTCAATTTAGCCCGAAACCGATGGATCGGCCCGAATAGACCGATAAAAAAGGCGGGTTAGGGTCTAAATATTCTAGCCCGAAACAAAAAAGTCCAATTGAACCGAACCGAAAAAAGCCCGAGCCCGATAGGGCTATCCCGAAAAATTAATGGGTTGACCCGATTAACCGATGAAAAATAATTACGACTTAAAAAATTGAAAAAATATAATCATTTATGTCAAAATTGTGTCAAATTATTAATAATTTATTAGTTATTATGTAAGTTTATTGTGAAATAATATTTATTTTTATATCTAATACCAAGTTAAATGTTTCTATTGAGTAAAGACGACATAATTTTTGTTATAAAAAAATATTTATTAAAAAATATTATATATAATATATATTTTTTAAATATTTTGGCTCGACGGGCTAGCCCGAAACCGAGAGGGTTAGGGTTAGGGCCGAAATATTTTTGTAATGACCCGTAAAATTTTTTCTATTTATTATCAAGCACCAGAATCGCGATAATAAAATTTCGTATATAGATTAAAATGTCGATTAGCTAATTGATATTAGTAGCTATTATTTTCGTGCGCCTTATAGTCTTTGTGTGCTAATAAACATTATGCAATCTCGTATGATGATGAAATTATTGAAAAGACGAACTAAGTAAATTATTTCAGTGCATGATCGATAGTTGGAGTTCTATGAGATAATTAAATTATCTAGAAGAGGCATAAACAGTTAGTAGTGCGATTATATACTATAGAGAGTATATGTTTAACTTTAATTAAGAAGTGATGTGTGAACAGGGTTATAGTTTAGATTCCTAATAATCAATGGATTATATTAATACAAGTGAAGTATTGTATTTTTGAGATTAGAATATGAAGGTTCGGAAATGATGATCTGTATAAGTCGTTATAATTGAAGAATAGAAATGTAACAAAAGGCATTAGGAAGGATGCTATTATTTGCATAAATGGAATGAGATATCTAGTAAAATGCTAATCATCCATTATTAAGAAAATTAGCACTTGTGTATATGAAGCAAGAAACATACCCACACGTCTGTTTATTATATATATATGTTCATACACGTTCATAGCTATAGTGTGCAAGTATAGAAGTATAAAAGGTATGAACAGTAAGTATATATATAGCTATATACACCTAGTTACAGCTGAGAAATCTCATGCTCCAAATCTGAACTATCGTGCCTTATAGTAATGAGGAAAAACAAAGTCAATCATCTAGAATTTATTAAGGAAAGAAAAGGGGAGCACACACTCACGTAAATATGTATATATGGTGTAGGATACTAATATAGTAGTAAGGTAAATGAATTGAATGATGAGCAGTAAGTCTACATACATATATATGCCTGCACAGTAGGACTAGGTATATGTAGGTGCTTTCTGCAAGAATAGAAAGAAGAGTAATAGGCAACAAAATCTACGAGCAGATTGTTCCATAATAAGAAGTTATGGGAGAAACAACTACTGCACCATTGACTCAACTTTCTGTTACATCATACTAATGGAAAAGAAAAGAAAGGCAGAAACAGTAAAGGCAAGGAAGGAGGAAGCAGCATGGCAGCAGGTTGAACCGCCCATCTTCACCACTCCAAGATTTTATCTGCAGCATAAGAAGATATCACATTAATGGTTACCTCATAAGTCAATGAAATCTGAAATATAGCATAGAACAAATGAGTAATAGACTGCACAATAGATGGCTAGAATGAGTAATGTGATGATACGTATGATATGTATAACACTCTCTCCTTCTTATACACTTAGAAACCTTTCCCAGAAACACTTCTCTATACTTTCAAGACCCAGATTTCATAACCACTCTAAACTCTCTTACACTTCAACCCCCACTTTCACTCATACAAGCACAGACGCAATCTCACAACCACACAAGAGGAAGCCCTTTTCAGTCACCCTAATTTCCAGTTTGAAGAAGCAGTAAGGTAAGAAGAATTCAGCCTTTCAGATTAGTATTGAATCCCAACTGAAACTCTTCACTATGTTTCTTTTAAAAGAACTCAGTTCTCACTCATTAAAGCTTTTACAGCATAGCTTTAACCCACACCCCGAGAAGTCACCCAAGCCATTCTCATTCAGAATTTTCAGAAGTACTCAGGTAAACATAAACCCTAAGCATTTAGTTGTGTTCTTTTAGTGCAGTAAAGAGTCTGAGATGGTGTTAAGCATGGAGAACATAGGTATTCAAATATGTTCAGGACTTAGAATTTATAAACTGTTTCCAGAACACATGCTTGTTTTTAGATAGTCAGGATCAAAACAGATCACCTAGATCTTTATATACTGATGCATATATATATATATATGAATTCTTCTTAACTGAACTTATAGCTTACCACACTCAATCTCCAGAACATAATTACTACTCTTTAAACTTCAAATTAAGGCATCCAACTCAAAAGACATAATAATATCAGAAGTTAGGAGTAAGAAGACTACCTCATCCAGCAATAAAATCCCCAGAACCTCTCCCACGAACCAACCCAAAATTCAGACCAGCAACCACAGTATTGTGTTCCTCAGTCAGAACAAGAATAAAACCCAGTCAGTAAGTGATTAAAATTAATAAATCAGAGCTTTGAGATCCCAAAATAAACCAAAGTCTTCCATTCTTTCCCAACCCGTAATAAAAAAAAAATAAGAAGGCAGAATGGAATAAGAGTAAAGCTATACTCCGGTTAAAACAGGAAACATAAAGCAAGATGTTGAATCCTACAGAAAGCAAGGGAATAAAAGCCTAAAATACTAGCATTCCAAAATTTGAACCCAAGTTCAAATCCCAGCTTGTCAAATTCCCGAAACCAGAATTGGGGGAGAAGAAAAAGCACATGCACCTTATGAACCCTAATATATAAGAACAGAATTTAAAGGTTTTACCTGGGAAGAAGAAACCAACGCTTGCAATCCAGAAGCACTCCAACGACCACCCCACCGTCCAAATGCCGAGCTACAGGTCGAGTTTCAGAACAGAGTGTAAAGAATTAAAAGAAAGTAGGGTATTAACAGAAAATTTAGGGACTTAGCTCAGGGAAAGCTACTCCACTAAAGACCACGACAGA
This sequence comes from Leonotis leonurus, assembly GCA_026898415.1. Taxonomy (NCBI): domain Eukaryota; kingdom Viridiplantae; phylum Streptophyta; class Magnoliopsida; order Lamiales; family Lamiaceae; genus Leonotis; species Leonotis leonurus. The sequence continues at coordinate 519,736 of JAPKLX010000097.1, forward strand.
ACTCCAGCGATAAGCAGAAGGAGGCGATGACGAAGCAGCGTTCTGTTGGTCCAAATTTCTGATTCAGGATTGAAAGTTAATTGAGAAAAATAAGGTTGGGAGAAATAAGTTGAAAGCTTTAAAATCTTCAGAAAATAAAATATATGAACTGAAACCAAAGAATCTATTGAGTTGGTAATTGAAATAGATAAAGAAAAGAGAGTTTTACTTTGAGGTTCCAGCGACTGATCTCCGACGATTTGCTGCCGCCGTCTGAAACAGGGAGGACAACCGAGAGCGTAGAGGGACTGAGACAGAATAGAGATATAGAGATTTAAAGAAAATATTGTATATATTTCATAAATAAAATGAAATTGGAGCTAGAAAAAGATAGAGAAAAGGAGAGAGGATTTTACCTTAGAGGAGAAGATCACCGGCGATTGTTTACTCAGGCGAACCTTGCGCCGCCTAGCAAACGAGAAAGGGAACGACAGCTGCTGCTGCATGTCGTCTGTGGGAAGAAGAGAGAGCGAGAACAGAGAGCGAGACGGAGACAGATAGCGAAGAGAAATGAGAGGGAGAGAGAGCTGCGGGTCAAAGAGGAGTGATCGAAGGGTGAAGATAAAATTTAGCTAGGGCTAATGAGGAAGATGAGTCGTGTATTGAGAATGGATCAGTTATGCATTATCAGAATGGACTGTGCATTTAATCTAGAGTGGGCCGCTTAGGGAATAATTAGGATGGGTCAAATTGTTGAATTGTCTCATGGGCCGAAAATTTAATTCTTAACGGGCCGAAATGTTAATAATAGATTGGGCTCGTTTTAACTTAGTAATGGGCCCAGTTTTGAGTTTTTATGTTTTGAGAATGGTTTTAGCTTCCCTTAATCTTGGTTTGATTCAGAATTAAAATTGTGGATTTATTAAGAATTAATTTTGGTTTTAGTTAGTAAGTAAAGAGTTTGGTTATAAATAGTTAGATTTAAATCTCATAATTTAGATCGATTAAAATTATGAAATTAGAAGTAGTAATTTCATTAGTTTAGAAATCATTAGCACTCGAATATTAATCGAGTGGAGAGATTAGAAGATTAATGAAATAATAGAATATTATTTCATTTTTAGATAAAATAAATTATATACTCACGATGAGTATTTGTCCTCTTAATTACGATTAAGGTGCGGCGAAAGAGAAGTCCAGTCGATCAACACCAGATTATCGTTAGACGAAGAAGCGGTTCAGGTAGGCTTTCTTTACAAATAAAATCGCATGCGTTGTACCAAAGTATGATTTTCGTTTAGAATGCTCTAGAATTTAAAGCTTTATGAAGTATTGCATTGTCGAAAATGTTTATATTTTGGTATGATGCGTATCTGTTGAGCAATTAATCGATTTCGGACCTTTAAAGATTTATATCTTTTAAGGTTAGTGTACACCAGAACCGTGAGTCATCTTAGCGGGTTGGCCGGTTCAGTGTTCGCGGAAAGTGGCCACTTTCCCGACACACAGAATTACAGATATGTTTGATTACTCCAGAACTTAGACTGATCAGTCGAATTTTTAAGATCACAAGAATTTTAGTGAACATAGGCTCTTTAGTGACAAAATCCCTATGTTGCACTGTATTACGGCAATTGCAAATATATCAGTACGAATGTGATTTCGGCATGTGCCTACTGAGTACAATTTGTACTCAGCCCTGCATATATTTTTAAATGTGCAGGTTAAGTCGTGATGACGAAGTGGAAGGCTCAGCGGTAGTTTTGTCAAAGCTCTAAATGTTTTACTCTCGGTGATTTATATGTCATCATACAGGTAAATCCAGATATTGATCCAGTTTCCGCTGCCAGACTTTTGTTTAGATTCAAGAACTTATTAGCTGTCTCTTTTGGCTTCGAACCTAGTATTTCAGACTTGTGTTAGTTTTTCATATTTCAAGATGTTATAATCACTTATTCCGAGGTGTTTTCTGATTTTCAGTCAAGTAAACGACTTCATTCGGTTTATTATCCGTATTTCTCCTTTAAGTCACGTTTTCCCTTGATTTTACTTAGAGAAGTGAAATGGGGGCGTGACAGAGTGGTATCAGAGCAAATTTTTGTGCTTGAAACCCGAGAGTCTTTTGAGATTCGTGTCTAGTATTGTTTCACTAGACACCTAAAATGAGTCGACAAAACCCGAGCATTTCCATGCATCACGCGCAACGAGGAGAAACCAAGCAGTTCATTTAAATATGAATGCGTGAGAACGGACAGAATCCGTTACTTCAAATTCCGAGAATAGAAATTCAAAGTTCTTTAGTGAACTTGGAACGCTTATTTGTATGTTTTCTTTGATAAAAGAAAACATAGACGAGAATTTCGAAGAAATTTACACAGTTACTCGGAAACGAGAACATCCCAACTAAAGCCAAATCCTAACCTACGAGAAATAAAAGGGAAAGACCTTTCCTTTCTTAAACGCCAATCCAGAAAAAGGGTTCGACTCAATAACGTATCGTTCCTAGCGATAAAAATTTAGAAGGTATGAATTATTAAGAGATCAGTAAGTAGAATGAAGTATCCGAAGCTAATAAGTCACAAGGATAAGAAATACTTTAGAAGTTATACTAAGAAAGTATACTATACTAAAAGTATACTATGCTAAAAGACTTGTGAAGTTTTAAGTGTTTAGAATAAAATCAAAAGTGCTTTAGCACTCAACTAGACTATATATATATATAGAATGAGATTAGATGAAAACTGATTGGAAATCTTTCCTTTCTTTCTTTAGATGGCGAGGATGATATCACGGAGTACATATATAGTACGTGTGCCGTGATTAGGAACTTTTGTGATGCCACATAGGATAGTGAGCATCTTAGCACGTACTTTATAAGTGCGACTTTTGGGTACGAGTGTATCGGAGACCTCAGAGAGGCATGTTTCTTATGATTATATATATAAACTTTAGTAGTATTTACAGTAAATAGAACTATTATCAGTGATAGCTCTATAGGTATAGCATATATGTTAGAAATAAAGATTTTCTCCATGTTCTAAAATTAGTAGAAATAGGTATACGTATATAGATATATGCCTTATAAACGAGAAAAATTTACTTAGCAGAATGCCACCGATAAGAGCGGGACGCCCAAGAGGCGGAGGCCGAGGAAGAGGTCCTAGAATTGCTGAGGATAGACCTGAAATAGAACAAAAACCAACTCCACCCCTACCACCACCGGAGTGCAGGATTTAAGAACTATTTCTGAGAAAAAAAACCCACCGGTTTTCAACGGAATGGGAGATCCTGCGGAGGCAGAACTTTGGGTGCAAGCATTTGAAACGCATTTTCAATTTCCTACGCTGTACGGATCGAGAACGCATGACCTGCGTCACTTTCCAACTAACTGGGTCAGCAGATTCTGGTGGGAAGCACGTAGAAAGATTATGACTCCGAGACAACTAGCGAATCTAACCTGGGAGGACTTCAAGACGGGAGTATACGACAAATATATTCCGAAGAGCTATCGTAAACGGAAGGAAGCAGAGTTTTACAAATTTGAAGCAGGGAAAGATGACTGTCACAGAGTACGATCGGATGTTCGGTGATATGGCGAGATATGCGCCGGAGCAAGTTGATACAGATGAGAAAATGGCCGAGAAGTTTTGTGCGAGACTGAGGCACGAGATAAGGATGGCGTTGGCGAGCCATGGGGGATTGTCCAACACCGAATCCCTAAACCGAGCTTTAGACATTGAAGCTGCAATGCCAGTGGAGAGATCCCTAACCACTGCGACACCGATATCCACCCAACCGCAATCTCAAAGCTATAAGGGAAAGCGTAAGTGGGAGGATAACAGGAAGGACTTTGCGTTCCCAAAACTTTGGAAAACCAAACCCGACTGTTCAGAAAAGGGAATTTTCCACAAAAGTTCCCTACCTGTCCCAAATGCAAGAAGATGCATGGGGGAATATGCAAGGCAGGCAGCGAAGGATGCCTTGCATGTTGACAGAAAGGACACTTGTCAACAACTGCCCCACACGACAACAGGGCACGGGTGCAAGGTCTAGCCAGACGACGCCAAATCAACCAGTTAGAGCTATTTAGGCTCAGCCCCTAAGACATCAACAACCTCATCAGCTACCACCACCTCCACCACATCACCAACCCCGGCAATACCAGAAGCAATCATACCAGGCAAAGGCTTACGCACTAAAGCAGAAGCAGCCTGAGGGAAATCAGGGAAACCTGACAAGTATGAGAGCCCTCCTCAAACACACCGGTAATTATTCTGGTTGATACTGGAGCATTCCACTCTTTTATTGCCAAAGCATGTGTAGAGAACTTAAGATTGGAACTAGAACCATTAGAGATATCTTTGAGAGTTTCTTCACCTTTAGGAGGAACAACGACTCTTACACACTCTTGCTCTAATCTAAGTTTGGAGTTAGGACCACTTAAGGTTCTCGCGAACAACCTTAGTGTAATTCCGAAGAACGATATGGACGTAATCCTAGGAAATGATTGGCTAGCCGAAAACTATGCCACAATTCTCTGCAAAGAGAGGCAAATATCGTTCAAAACCCCAGGAAAAGAACCCACGAGCTTTCACGGGATCACCATGAATAGGAAAAAGGCGATAATCTCAGCACTGCAAGCTGCTAAGCTAGTAAGGAAAGGATGTTCATCCTACTTGGTGTACTTGAAGGGAGAAGAGAACGAGGAAAGAAAACTTGAAGACGTAGCCACCGTACGGGAATACTCAGATGTGTTTCCAGACGAGTTGCCAGGATTGCCACCCGACAGGCAGTTAGAATTCACGATTGATCTGGAACCAGGATCAGCCCCGGTATCCAAAGCGCCTTACAGGATGGCCCCTAAGGAGTTGGAAGAACTCAAAATACAACTCCAGGAGTTGTTAGACTTAGGATTCATCCGACCCAGTGTATCTCCTTGGGGAGCACCGGTACTCTTTGTCAAGAAGAAGGACGGAACCTTGAGGATGTGCATAGACTATAGAGAGTTGAATAAGTTGTCACTCAAGAACCGATATCCCTTACCAAGGATAGATGATTTGTTTGATCAACTCAAGGGAGCATGTATCTTCTCAAAAGTAGATTTGAGATCAGGATACCATCAGCTGAAGATCCGAGCAAAAGATGTTCCTAAAACTGCTTTTCGAACTCGGTATGGTCACTATGAGTTTGTAGTGATGCCGTTCGGATTAACCAACGCACCTGCGGTGTTCATGGACCTGATGAACCGTGTGTCTCACCCTTACCTCGACAAGTTCGTCTTGGTCTTCATAGATGATGTTCTTATTTATTCAAAGAATGAAGAAGAACATGAGCAACATCTAAGAATGACCTTAGAAACCTTCAGAAACGAGAAGTTCTATGCTAAATTCAGCAAGTGTTAAATTTGGCTTAGGGAAATAATGTTTCTTGGACACATTGTGTCGTCTGAAGGAATCAAGGTAGATTCCATCAAGATAAAAGTTGTACGAGAATGGAAGTCACCAACGACTCCAAATGAAATCAGAAGATTCTTAGGATTAACTAGATACTATCAAAGATTCATCAAAGGATTTTCTAAGATAGTGGACCAATGACATCACAACTACGTGAAGGAATCAAGTTTAAGTGGTCTCTAGAATGTGAAGCCGGTTTCTAGCCTTTGAGAGAAAAGTTGACTACCGCCGTTACCGGCAATTTCAGCACCCAACGAAGAGTATGTAGTCCATTTGGATGCATCCAAGAACGGATAGGATGAGTATTGATGCAAGAAGGAAAAGTCATAGCCTATGCATCACAACAACTCAAACCACACGAGCTTGACTATCCCACTCATAATCTGGAATTAGCTGCAGTGGTGCATGCTTTGAAAATTTGGAGGCACCACCTTTACAGAATTCGGTGTGAAATTTTCACGGATTATAAAAGTCTCAAGGATTTCTTCGAGCAGAAGGATCTCAACATAAGACAGAGAAGATGGTTAGAATTTGTAAAAGATTACGACTTCGATATTAATTAACATCCGAAAAGCTATCGTCGTAGTTGATGCTCTAAGTCGTAAAAGCTCGTCAAAGATCGCATTTCTACTAACTCAAGAGGCAGACCTTTTAAGAGAGTTCAGTAAGATGAACTTAGAAGTCTTATAGCCTCTCGAAATTGTAGAAGGAGTTCTCGCCACCTTAGTGATAGAACCAGACCTGAGAGGTCGAGTTCTAGAAGCACAAAGGCTGGATGAGAAATTGGAGAAGTATACGACTCAAGGTGAGAAATCACGACGTCACAAACTACAGCGAAGAAGCTGACAACACCATCACCTTTGAAGAAAGATTATTCATTCTGTACGATGAGAAGCTCAAAGACGAGATCATGGGCGAAACACACGATACGCCCTATACCGCTCACCGGGGAGTACAAGGATGTACTAGGATCTGAAAAAGAAATTTTGGTGGGACGGTATGAAACGAGACATAGCCTCTTTCGTAGAGAGATGGTTAACTTGTTAACAAGGGAAAGCATTACACCAAAGACTCTATGGGAAACTACAGCCGTTGGAGACCCCAGAGTGGAAGTGGGAACACATAACGATGGATTTTGTGACTGGATTGCCCAAATTCAAGAGAGATTAGTCAAATGTACTCTGAGATGCATTATCACAAGTGTGAAGGAACATAGAACAATGGATTAGTAGGGGTTAATTATTATTCCGATGAACATATATGTTCGGTAAGATGAACGAATCGGAATACATTGGAAGAAGAGGGACTCCGAGGATATGCAGAAATGGGACTACATATCCAAAGAAAGCTCGAAATATATATAGTCAAAGAATGAAGGACTCAAAGAGGCAGTGACCCCAAAATGATCTCAACGAATGACATTATATGATTAGTGACACAATCACGGTCACCTTATTCGGTAGTATACCACAACGAAGATTCGATTCGACTATTGAATTATCGCTAGATTCCTTAGGGAGTCATAACCCGAACGATGCGTGAGTTCAGTTCACGAGTAGCAAGATTCAGTTTCATTTTCTATTCAGTAGAACGTAGAAAGTTTTGGGTTTAGTTCAAGTTCAGTTTTAGCTCAGCTCAGTCAATTCAGTTCAATTCAGTTCAGCTCATTCAATTCAATTCAATTCAGCTCAGCTCAGTTCTGTTCTGTTCAGTTTATTCAGTTCAATTCATGGATATTTTCACGAAAATGCAAGTCATTAAATTCCTTTCAGTAATCAATTATATCTTTGAGTTGAACTCTATGATCTTAATGCAATTAAGAAGTCATATGAGATTCTTCTAAACTCTAGGGTGAAAGAAGTTCTAGTCAAGAAGACCATTGAAATATTATCCCTGAACCTAAGTATCTTTATGACTGAGAAGTGATTGTGATGGGCCTGATCACCCCATGTGATCAAGAAGATCTCAGTAGTTGTCATTCTGGTCTCCGGACCCTAAAGCTCAGCATCTTTGAAATTCAGTTGGGTTCATTCCTTTCTTTTAATATTTAATCGGTTGACGTCTGTCTCTAAACAGTTTGTCCAACCCTCGCTTCAGTTATCATGAGAGATGATGGACCCACATGATTGATAAGCTATCACAAAAAAAAAAAAAAATTCCTTAAACCTTCGGAACTAAGACGTATTCGGTATATGGCTATCTAGGTACCATGATTACATTTTGTAGTTTAATATGCTGAAGACATATAGTGAGTGCTAACATTAGGTATGTATATGGTAACGTGGGTTGTCTCCATGTTACCGTATGCCTTTTCGAAAAAGGGATAAAGTTTAGAATGAGGTTCCTTATGATGAAAGTGAGATTACGCTTAGGCCGCCATCTCAGAGAAACGGCCATCCTTCAGTGGATGTGCAACCCAGTTGACGTAGAACTTTGAGTCAAAGTTCTGGAAAGAAATAGAGAAACGATTCAAGTGACATCTTCTCGCAATTAGAGAGATACACTAAGTTATGATATAACATTCATCGATTAAGGTGCTCAACAGGATTCGTTTCGGAGTACAAAGTATGTTAAGTTGCTCGACGGGATTCGATCCAGAGTATGAATGTGATAAAAGAATCAAGGAAGCTCAGAAGAGACAAAAGTCGTATGCTGACACCCGAAGAACCGAACTATAGTTTGGAATAGGAGACAAGGTTTTCTTAAAGGTATCTCCTACTAAGGGAATGATCAGATTTGGTATTAAAAGAAAACTGAGACCCCGTTTTATTGGACCGTACGAGATTCTGGAAAGAATAGGTCCAGTGGCATATAAACTAGCATTGCCGCCGAGTTCAGAAACGTTCACAGCGTTTTCCATGTGTCACAACTCAGAAAATACGTGTTAGATCCGTAGCACGATATCTATCAGGAAGATAGAATGAAAGAAAATATCCCGAGTTATTTTATTAGAACGTACAAATTTCGGGACGAAATTTTTATTTAGAGGGGAAGAATGTAATGACCCGTAAAATTTTTTCTATTTATTATCAAGCACCAGAAT
>JAPKLX010000097.1:538210-598068 GCA_026898415.1 Leonotis leonurus
CGTTTTCCCTTGATTTTACTTAGAGAAGTGAAATGGGGGCGTGACAATTTTAGTCCGAAATAAAAAAAAACCCGAATGACCCGAACCGAAAATAGCCCAAAACTGAATGGACTGACCCGAAACCAAGTGAGTTGGCCCGATTGACATCCCTAATAGTATGTTATGCGAATTTCATCGTATAATTTTTTTCAACTTTTTTAATCAGATAACACTATAGTAATTAGAAATAAGTTCCAAGTTTTTTTCTAGCTCCTAAATGTGTTATTAATAATAATGACATTTTATATATGTCTCGTGGTTGTGAATAATAATTGTACAAATGGCACTGATATATTTCTTATTAGGTTAAGTTACATTGAATATAATATATAAATTTCATTAATTAGGTTAAATTTTTTACTTTTACTATTTTAAAATGTGTATTTTTTAATATAGATTATATTTAAAATAATTCATTTATATATGAGTTTGATAATTAGATCAAAACTTGCTTCCAAAAAAATACAATACAAAGGGAACAAACACATCTTACACTTTCTTAATTATATTAATTAATCAAACCGACTATACAAATTCTGATCTTAATCATTCCATCACTAACTATTCAAATGCAAAACTTAAATCTCCCTTTAATTTCTTAAGCAGAAGTCATTCCAAAAGCTTTTTGCTCATGAATTGCGATACAAATTAAATGGATTAATTGCTTTAAAATTCAAAAACTTTCGTAAAATTTGACTTTTTCTCATGACCTTTTAATTTAGTTAATAAATACATAAACTTAATTTTTTTAAATGTTCTCATGACTTTTCAATTTAGCCAATAAATACATGATTTTATGATTTTTTTTTATTTTTCTCATGACAACCTTCTTCAATCAAGTTTAAGTTGATTCAAAATATAATATTTTTGTTGTTGTCTTATATTAGCATGTATATAAAAATAATCGTAAGTTCATGTATTTATTTGTTAAATTAAAATGTTATGGGAAAAATAAAAAAATATATCTTAAGTTTACGTATTTATTGGCTAATTAAAAAGTTAGGAAAAAAACTAAATTTAATAAAAGTATTTGAATTTTAAGATAATTAACCCATTAAATTATGGGCGCATCATCATGCATTTTAGGGAGCTATTTTTACTAAAATTTGATTTTGGTGAAGGTTTACGGAAAATAATATTTCAAATTCCAAAATGAAGCTTGATTTTCAGCAACTGGGAGATTTATTAAGGCAAACAGAAATCTACTACTATGATTTATGTAGAAGAAGATGAAGAATAATAATAATGGGTCAAAGAGAAAGTGGAGGGTTGAAATAAGGTGGCATGATAGGTGGGCCAACTCAGTGGACGAACCGGTGTCAATTAATTATTACAAAAACAAACACATCGTGCCATCATATGAATGTGGCCCAATTCTGTAAAGCTCTGTTCCTATTTAAATTTTGTCATGTGTTTTGTGCATATATAATGAGTTATTATAATTCATGAAAAATGCTAGCACCGATTAATATTAAATTCTAATGACGAAGCTATCAAAATCACTTAATATTAAATTCTACGAACCCACCAACCACAATTTTTTGGGTACTTATCACTCGCTACTCGCATGTATCCATCGTCTTAAAATATATAATTATAATATTTAAGATAGATTAGACTATAATTTTAAGAGGGAAACATATATAATTTTATATAAAAGATAGGAAATTATGGTTAAAATTTTCGTAGATATTTTACGGTTATTTTATAGATAAATTTTCTATTAATTATAAATGCACCGATATTATTCTATCGCTTAAGGTCTACGCCGGACATCATAATGATACCGGTCTATAACGAAAGCACACTCCAAATCCTTCTAGGTTGCAACTTTATTCTACAAGAAATTAATTGTGTTACATTTTCTTAAATTAATTCATCACACAGTCTATAACGTAGAAAATAGACATGTTTGTAATAAATAATCAATATAAGATAAATCACAAAAAAACAAAAAAAATATATTTATTCTCATTAAATGAATTGGGATCAAGTTAAGTATAAAACATGTTTTAAAATATACAAACTTTTAACATTAACCACCCCTATTCTTCTTCATGGTAGAATGTATTATTGATATAGCATGGTTTTGTACATATATATTATTGAAACTGAATAACTTGGTTAATTAAATCAATGTTCGGATTAAAATGATAATGTTTCGGTCATTTATAAGATTTTCTTACAACGAGACTAAGGTCGTCTTTGAAGGACAGTTTGTTGTCATGTGTTTATTCAAAAAATTCAGTTTTTCAATACTTTTGTGTTACACTATGTATTTGTGCTTTCTAGTAATAATAAAAATTAAAATAATACTCCCTCCGTTCCGGTAAAATAGGCCACGTTTTCAGATTGGGACGTCTCAATAAAATAGGTCACTTTCTATTTTAGGTAAATAAATTGATATACTTTATACTAAAATAAGCCACTAATACACTAACAAACAAAAAATATTGGTATGCATGCCGAAAATAAGTTGGTCTACTTTACCGGGACAGAGGGAGTAATTATTATTATAAATATAGCTAGCTAGCTTATATATCAATCATAAAAACATTTATATTTCTTTAACCACAATAAGCTAGATTAAATACGATCAAGTGAATACCAATCATATATATAAATCTTGGTGAATGAATAATGAAACAATATTAATAATAAAATGAAACAACCTTTATAATCAATCACCGACATAAAAAAATGTAAAAATATTAAACCTAAACCTAGTTCTCCTTCTGACGAAAGAATTTTTTTACCTTGGGAGTTGATAGAGAAAAGGATTGGGAATTTTATTTTCATTGACCCTTTTTAATTATGATCAAAATAAAGTGAATCCTCCAAAAAAATCATTACCTTGATTGAAATTTATTCCCCATTAGATATTGGATGATCCTCCTTTTCTTCCATTACTGTAAACCCCTTTTCCTTTTCTCACTTTGTACTTTTTATTTTAAAAAAATTGAGAGGGGGAGAAAAGAATAATTAAAGATTAAAGACGAGGGCATGTTGCAAGAAATTTGTCATGTCGTGTAAGATGCATGATGCATGACAGTCCAAACAAAAGGAATTTCATGAATTAAATTGTCCAAAGGGGTAATGCTTTTTGTACCTTTTCTTTTGCAAAATTTGATTTATACTTTTTCATGAAATGATCATCTTTATTTTTGCCTTCATTTGTTTGTTTTGGTGGGGATATGTAGGATTATTCAATCGGCAAGTCTCTCATCATATTTCATGATTCGATTTATTATTTGATGTATAGATCCAAATATTTTAACTAAATATAGTGCCAATTATTAGCACATTGGGTCACTTCTTGAGGATTTAATGATATTTAGTAGGTTTTATGTTAAATTGTAAAAGATTAAATTTTGTCAAATACCATTCACATCATTATATATGAAAATATTACCTATTTTTGTTTAGGATAAAAATTAAAAAATTCATATTTATAAGTAAAAGATAAAAAAAAATATCTATTTAAAAATAAAAAATAAAATTTATCCACGTTACTTTTTTACATGATGAAATTTCTTATATCCTCATTGTTGGGGTCCCGGACAGAGCATGTGTGATGTATAGGGGGATACACCATACTACAACTTTTCGCGCGTGCTGCTAGAACAGCTAGTCGAGACAGCTTCTGTACTGGACAGATGGTTGTGAAGTGTAGCAGACCAACTTCTCTGATACAAAGTGAGAGTGATCTGTTCAAGTAGGATTCTCGACACAGAGCGTGAGTGATCTGTCTAAGGAACTAATTGACTCGCAGCTAGATAGAGCATACCAAATGATCTGTCTATACACAGATCATGTGCGGAAGTTGTGTAAGAAAAGAAAAATGTAAATAATATTTGTGAAAAGAATACAAATTACAATTGACTATTCTATTACAGAAGTGAGAAAAATAGAATAACAATAAAATAATATTGAAGCCGAGTTGAGGAAATAGTCCTCTTTCCGCAAGACAATTTACGCCCCGATAGTGCTCTCGGTATGGTGTGATGTCTCCAAAGATAAAACAACTTTTACGTTTCGGAGGTGGCAGCACCGCGAACTTTGGTGAACTGAAAAAGGTTAAGAACAGACAATCTCTTCATCGATCTGTAAGAACGATTTCCTCGTTCACCTGTGATAACGATCTCCCTGAGAGAACGATCTCCTTGTCAAGCCATCTCCATAGAGAGAGCTAGCTCTATCTCCATAAGGAGAGAGCTAGTTCTATCTCCATAGACAATTTACGCCCCGACACTAGCAATAAATGCGGCTCTAGCGACGGAAAATTCCATCGCTAGAGAAGAAATTTCCGTCGCTAAATCGAAATAACGACGGAATAAATCCGTCTTTAAATGAACAGTCGCTATTTCAGTTTAACGACGGAATTGTGTTCCATCGCTATTTAGTAACGAAATAGCGACGGAAATTCCGTCTATATTTAACGACGGATTTCATAATCCGTCGCTAAATTTGAATAGTGAATCTGTCGCTATTCCGTCGCTAATTATCGACGGAACAGTGACGGAATTTTCGTCCCTATTTAACGACGGATTCATAATCCGTCGCTAATTTTGCACAGTGGATTCCGTCGCTAATTAGGGACGGAATAAAAAATCCGTCATATTTGTCTTCCGAATCCGTCGTTATTCCGTCGCTATTCTGTCGTAAAATGAAAAAAAATACAATAGACTATTTTGTTTTATAGATATCCCAACCTGTCACAATCATCATTCATAACGTCATTATCACAAAATGAAATGGTCGAATCATACGATAAATTCAAACATTACGATATATATGCATAACATACGATACTTCAAATATATGATAGAACTAAACTATTGAAAGTTATCCATAAATAGTAGAACTAAATAGTACTGAATTCAATAGCGTATATAACAAATCATCAACTAATGCAAACTATGATCAGGAGGAGGCTGCGGAAATCCGGACATCCTCAATAGCTGCTGGATCGACTCGTGCTGCGCCTTGAGCTGCGCCTCCATCCTCACTCGTGCCTCCCTCTCCTCCTCGTACTGCTACTATAGGCGTCGTACGGTCTCTAGATCAATCTGTGAGCTCGTGCCTGCACCCGTAGTAGATGGAGGAGCTCGATGTGCAGCTGACGTCGATCTCGATAGCATGCGTCCCAAGCAGCCTGTGCCATAAACTCTATCCTTCTTTTTCACCCTCGCCACGTCTATGAAAACTTGCGAGGTGTCCACCACAGGCACCTCCTCACCTGTACCCGACACAGGCTGACTCAAATGCTCGACTCGAGCATTAAACTCCTCCTTTATATGACATAAATAAATTGACATGTTATAATTAAATAAAATATATTAAATAAATTCTCTAATGAAAATATTTACTTACATCTATCCTACGAGATCTCTCATCAAGAAACTCCCTGTCTAGACCTTTATGTAATCTCTGCATGAGGCGCTGAGTAGTGGGAAGCGTGGACGGCGTCTCGTCATTTTCCTACAAAATTGAAAATAAAATGTATATAGCAAATATATATGTATATATATATATTAAAAATCACAAATCAAAATTCAATAAAAATATAATGAACAATACTTACAAACTCCCTAATATACTCGACTGCAGCCCTCGATCCCCCTCGATGCCTGCCTATGCCCGTCCCAGGACCATCAGGCTCCGACATACGGTTCGCCCGTGCGATGTTAGATTTGGCGATAACATCCTCTCTGGCCCAATAGCTAAGCCAACCCTCCCAAGCCTCCTCAGGAATGTAGTCATGCCTATTTCTCGTCCTCTTCAGCACGTTCATCAAGTCCGAGTACCGTTTCGATGCTCTCGCACGCCATTTCTTGTACACCACTGCGTCGCTGAGAGCGGGATCCCAAGTCCACTCTTTCTACAAAAGTGAAATCTTATTATTAACAAGTTTATAAACAAAGTAAATATAAATACATTAAGTAAAAAAATTTGTACCGAGAAATGCTCCCAATAACAAGTCTTCATATCAGCCGATACTAGCTTCCAATGGTAACCATCGGTCATCTGAAATCTTTTAAATGACTTCGTAATCGAAGTAGAAACCATATCGGATGGCATCAAACATCTTTGATTGTAATTGGCAGAGTTAAAGTAGTTAATTGAATTACTTCAAATTATTAAATACAACAATGATTATGATAATTAAACAAACAATTTCACTTACTGCTTGTAGATGTACAGAATCTTCCGGCCATCATCATCGTATTGCACTGTCTCCCGTGGACGTGTAGCTCGACTCCCTCCGGAGGCATCAGTGGACACAGGAGGATGCTCATCTATAGGAGCATCAGTATCATCCATCTCTGGCTCATCATGTAAACCAGGTGGCTGTGTGGACATGCGGGAGGATGACTCGGCATAGCGAGTCATAGCTGCGGATTTACCACCGCCTCTAGAAGTCATCTGGTAAATTTGTTTGAAAATAATAAGAGCTAATTAGAATAATATTAAAATTTGATATTAATTATTTGTAATAAAACAAATCTAAACTTGCCCTATTAATTTTCCTCATCATCATCACTTGAGTCATTACTGTCCGCCGAATCTAATAAATCATCATCTTCGATATCTTCAATCTCAATCAATCCTCCATTCGGATGTTCTGATATCGCGTCATCATCAATTGTCGGAATGATTAAATGTTCTTGCTCATCATCTTGAAACGGAGCCGATGTAGATAAATCTAACATTTCAGAAGATAGTTCTATGTTTGATCGAGGTTTGATCTTACAAACTTCCCACCAATCCTTCTTAGACTGATTGAGGCTTGGATATGAGCAGTAACACACTTGTGTGCCTTGGTTCGCTAGAATGAATGGTTCATAACCATTAAATTTGCGCTTGTGGTTAACATAAACCATTTTGTATTCTGGATGCATCTTTACTCCAATGGTTGAGTTACAGTCAAACCAATCACATTTAAATAATGTGATCGTCCTGGTAGGTATACCATGATACTCCAATAAACAAACCTCCATTAACTGTCCAAACCAATCTTTGGTTTCAATGTTGTCTCCATAAATCGAAGCTTTTAGGCATACTCCGCTATTTATTGTTGCTCTATTTGTAGAGTTGTGTAGAGAGTGAAATTTGTATCCGTTTATACAATATCCTGTATATGTTTTGACAAGTGGTAAATGACCTCTTGCAATAGCACGAATACACGGATTCGTGATATTGTTTGTTGGATTGAATACCTACAACGATAAAATGAACAAGTTTATATTCTAGACTTATATTGATCAATATATACTTGTTGAAATTTTAAACTCACATATGATCCAAACCATTTTGGAAAGTCTTTATCAACAACTGGTTGAACTTGCTCTTGAGTGAGATTTGGATTTTGTGCAAGCAATTGATCAACAAAAAATAAAAGTGATATTAATTATGTTAGGTAATTGTTGTTAACATTTCAAATTACATATAATTTTATGAATCAAATTTATACGTACCCAATGTATTGTTGTTGAATTTCTGTACAATTAAGGAGTACATATAGATGTGCAACATTATACTCCTTATCATCCAAATATCTCACCGACTCCTTTCCAAGAGGACGACCTCTTGACTTGAATATTGATAACATGTCTGGATGCTCATCATGATTCGCATTAGGCAAGCCTTCATAATTTCTGGGGACACGTGTACGTGTACTTACTTGTCTATCAAAATAATAAGAGCAAAAGGTGGAAGCTTCCTCGACCAAGTAAGCATTGCAAATAGAGCCTTCAACACTTGATTTGTTCTTCACTTTGTTTTTCAATGAACGTAAGTACCTTTCAAAGGGATACATCCATCTATATTGAACCGGTCCTCCATCTATAGCTTCTTGAGCCAAATGAACTAGCAAATGCTCCATGCAATTGAAGAAGCTAGGAGGAAAGATACGCTCGAGCTTGCATAATATGATTGGTATACTAGTATGAAGCTGATTCATATCATGTGTATTGATGTTCCGAGATGTCAAGTCCTTAAAAAACAAACTGATTTCTGTAATTGCCTTCCAAACATTCGGAGGGAGAAGTTCACGAAACCCTATTGGTAGAATACGCTGCATCAACACGTGACAATCATGACTTTTCAGTCTGAACATTCTCAGCTTATTCATGTCCACGCATCGGCTTAGGTTTGACACGTACCCATCAGGGAATCGAAGTGTTCTTATCCATTCACAAAAGACCTTTCGAGCATCTTTGTCAAGTGTGTAACTTGCTTTAGGATATTTTCCTGTTGACGCATTACGCTGCAATCTAGGTCTATAGCAGTATGTATTGAGTTCTTCACGAGATTTGCTCGTATCTTTAGTTTTGCCAGGCACATTCATCACTGTGTTGAAAATATTATCAAACACATTTTTTTAAATGTGCATCACATCCAAATTATGTCTGATGAGAAGTGATGTCCAATAAGGCAAATCCCAAAATATGCTTCTTTTTTTCCACCCAGTTCCAGAACGTTGATGAATTCGTTCATTCGTATTATCATAGTCCTCAGTCACTTTAATTAGACCCAACTCTTCGATCTCCATCAAGATATCTTCTCCTACTCTCGTTGCTGGTGGACCAGATGTGATCATTTTATTCTTTCGAAACGATGTTTTGTTTCTACGAAAGACATGGTCGAGAGGGAGGAATTTGCGATGATTATCAAACCAAGATTGCTTACCACTACGCTCTAGAGTAAAAGCATCTGTTTCATCCATGCAATGTGGACATGCCAATCTACTAGCAGTACTCCAACCGGATAACATTGCGTATGCTGGAAAATCACTAATTGTCCAGAGAAGTGATGCTCTCATCTCAAAGTTTTGTTTCAATGAAACATCATATGTATTCACACCTACTTCCCACAATTGTATAAGCTCTGATGTTAGTGGTTGGAGATACACATCGAGCTTATCTTTAGGATTTTGCGGACCAGGTACAAGGATTGTGAGAAACATGTGTTGCTCCTTCATACACAACCAAGGAGGGAGATTGTATGGTGTAAGTATGACAAGCCATGAAGAATATTGTTGACCAGATTGTCCGAATGGCTGAAATCCGTCTGTAGAAAGTCCAAGTCAGACGTTACGAATTTCACTTGCAAAAATAGGGTAACAGCTATCAAAATGCTTCCATGCAGGACTATCAGCCGGATGCCGCATAACCCCATCGTTAACCGTTGAAGCATGCCACCGCATCTCTGCAGCTGTTACATTCGACGCATACAATCTTTGTAGACGAGGTATTAGAGGAAAGTAGTACATCTTCTTATAGGCAACATGTTTTTTTCGTTACCTACCAGATGATCGACTCATATCCTTGTATCTTGAAAGATTACAAAATTTGCAGGAATCTAAGTCACTATCCTCTCGCCAATATATCATGCAGTGTCTACGACAACTATCAATCTTCACTATGGGTAACCCCATCCCACGTAATAACTTCTTCGTATTGTAGAAGTCATCAGGCACTAAATTATCATTTGGGTGACTCTCCTTCATTAATTCACATAGTTGATCAAAGTATTTCACCGATATCCCACTCTCAGCTTTCAATGTCATAAGACGAGACACAAAAGATAATTGTGAATGATTTGAGCAACCTGGATACAACTCTTTATCAGCAGCGTCTAACATGTCATAAAAATGTTTTGCTGCCGGATTCGGTTCTTCCTCTTGAACCCCATCACCCTCAAATACAAATGACGCACCGGCAGCATCCATTACCATATTATGGTAAGAATTAATCTGTTCATGTTCAATGGCTGGTTGTTCACTAATGTTGGTTGTTGATGTTGATGTCTCCCCTTGAAATCGCCAAATTTTATAATTCAAGACGAATCCTCTCTGCAAGACATGCCATCGAACGGTATCTGGATCTTGAAAGGGTATGTTATCACACTTCTTACATGGACATTTAATCTTGTTTCTATCCATGAATAATGGCTGACTAGTTGCAAAGTTTAGAAAACTCTCCAGGCCCGACTCAAATTCAGGATTGAGACTCCCACGATCTAGAAATCGTCTATACATCCATTCGCGATTTAGACTCATATTTAGTGTTGTCCTACAATATGCATGTGTCATTAGTTTTCTATTGATGATCTAGGACATTCACATATTAATGATTAAAAAAAGGATATTGAGAGTTAAGAGATTTAGATTGTGATACGAGAGACTGAATGATTAGAGATTAGAATCGAGATTGAAAGCTTTGTGCTTACAGGATTCAAATACTAGAGATTGAGACATTACATATTATAACCGAGATTGAAAGATTATAGATTGAAAGCTTTGCGCTTAGAGGATTGAGATACTAAAGATTGAGAGATTAGAGATTATAATCGAGATTGAAAGCTTTGCGCTTAGAGAATTGAGATACTAAAGATTAAGAGATTAGAGATTATAAGTTAAGAGTATTATTTATATATACTTCATTTGTATTTTTTAAACGTTACATAGAGATTATTGAGTTGATCAAAATTAGGACAATATAATTTGTGTATTTCCAATAATTTTCGTAATAACTGGATTCATTTTTTCTAAGAGGATGGGAAATTGATAAATACCCAGATTCGATAGAGGTGTAATTGGCCTATATAAAAATCTCATCTTGAAGGCTAAAGGAAATCCGAATAATAAGTGAAAATGAAATCTGAAAGCAGGAATTATGGAGACATAAACAACATTCCAAGATCTAGATCTCATATAAGTATACCAATTAATTTTCATCTTCTTTACATACAACATATAGAGAGTATACCTACAACATTTTCATCTTCTCTACATACAACATATCTACATAAATATACTAAAGAGAAATTGGGTCATATTATAAGAGAAATACTATATCCTCACTCTACATACAAAATTGCACTTTAAAATACCAACATTTCCGGATACCTTCCCACTTACACATATTTAATCATTCAGCATAGAAAGGTAGTTTTCTTTTAAATGTACAAGATATATTATATTTTGTAAGTATATTACAATTATATCAATCACTAATTCAACAAACAAAAATAAAATAGGAAGAAAACAAACACTAGGACTTATTATATTTAGTACAGATTTCTCACTAAATGAGGAACTTATGGTGCCTTAAAACATAATTTATTATTGAGCCAATGTATGTATATTTTGATTTGTTGAGGTGGTGACTGGTGAGGAGTGTAGGTGTATCTAGCTAGCATATGGTAATGAATCACATTGGTTTAGAAATCATAGAAGTGCAACCAATAGGGGTCCCAACCTATACTTAGGTAACTTGCAATATTTTAAGTGATTGAACATTGACTCTATTTAAATAGATACTTGATCAAATTGAACTCTATGACTACTATACTACAAGAAATTTAGTTGTTTGTTTTGACTTAACAGAGATTCAACTAAAAAATACATTAACCCATCATAACCATTAAATTAAAGACAATAAAAGAAGAAGAAAGAAACACATACACGTACTAATGTGTCATCTTTTAGTCATTAAAATTATCAGCACATGCATTATGCTTCAGCCCAGTTTTTAACACAGGAGACAGAAACATAATCCTAAAACAAACACAGACACACACACACACACGTATATGTTAATACCTTTGTCCTTATTTAGAGAAACTTTGTTTGTCGCCAGCTAGACTTTCCTGCAAATGATAGAAGGCATTTTAAGCATGCATGTGGGGAAGGATTAAGAAGAGTAAAAGAACATTCAATTCAATTAACTAATTAGGAAAAAGGGCAGCTACCAAAAAATATTAATTAAAAAGAAAAGGGGGAGCATAAAAATAATTAACAAAGAATATTAATTAAAGAAAATTGAACAAATTGATGTGGGATTTTCTCTAGAATTTTATCATATACTGTGATTTGTTGTGGGAAACATGAATCAAAGGATGAAGATTGAGTGTGACAGCTTTAATGTGGTATTCATATCATAGTATACTAGACTAATTATTTAATCTATTACAAGTACCAAAATAGCAACACATCGTAGTCACAACCCAGCAGAAAATTAAGGAATACAACTTAAAACTTAAAACTTAAAAAAGAAAAAAGAAGAGAAGAAACTAAAACAAGAATGTGTGGAAGAAGATCAGAAGATGCATCTAAGTTTTATACTACAAGATTTATAAAGAGAGAGCCGTACAAGAGTTTTCTTCTCTTTATGAGGGCTGTGCTTCTGCACACTATGCCGGCGCCGGCAGCTTCTGGGGCGGAGAGGAGAGAGGCGCAGCCGGATATGTAGAGCTAGGAAATCAACATAATTTTCAAACCTAGCTAACTAGTATATAAAATCAGAATTAGAGGGAGAGGAAGAGAGAACTACCTGGAGTTCGCCGGAGGACGAAGAACACGGCGGAGATGCGGCAGCCGCGGCGGTGAAGAACTTCTCGGTCAATAACTAGTATATAAAATCAGAATTAGATAATGAAGAATGACAACAGGATGGGATTTCGATTATTGTCAGTCACCACCACAACTTAATTAATAGTAATACTAAAAAATATATATAGCTCATAATTACTTATGTTATTGAAGTATCTGGCTGAACAAAAAAAAGAGACAAGGAAATGAAACTTATAATAAGAATTCATTTGCTTGTAAGAGAAACCAAGTACTTTACAAGAACAAGAATGCCAAACAGTTTCAGAGCTTAGCAATGAAGCATTGAGTACCAAATTCAGAAAGAATGCCAACCACACTTGCTGCTGCGCTGCCCTCAAATACTAGTATTATTCTATCCTATTTTTCTCTTCCAACTAACAAATCGACAACAAGGATTCCAGGCAGGACAGGGCGCTGCAATAAAGTGTACACATACAAATAAAAATTCAGTCTGCATCACATCAAGACATAAGACAAGAGCCTCTGCCAAAACATTCCTCACTTATGCCCCCAGACAGCAATGTATGCATTAACTGTGACTACATTATTTCCATCTACTATTCCATAATTTCAACAGTCAGTGAGAGAGTATGTATAGGAAAGAATAGAGAGAAGGTGGGTATTGAAATTTCCTTCTCATATGATGCTCTATTTTTAGGAAGTAATTTAATTTTTTTGCTTGATGGTTTGATATTGGATTGTTGCAGGTGGAAACAAGGAAGAAGACGCTTATACTGAACGACACTAAAACGAGCAGTGTTTTGAATTCAGTGTTAACGGAAATTGTTACCTAAAGAGAGAGAGGGTGAGATAGAGAGAGGGAAGAGAGAGAACATACCTGCTGACCGGAGATTCGACGGCAATGACGAGAAGCGCGGCGCGGCAGAGACGATTTCTAGGGCAACGAATTTGGGGAAAACTGAGAGGGAAAGGAGGTTATGCGATTTTATAAATGTTAACGACGGATATGATCCGTCGTTGCTTTTTAAAATAATTAAATATTAAAATAAATTAATTTTAACGACAGAATTATATATCCGTCGTTAATTACCGACGGATCTATGACAGAAATTCCATCGTTAAAGTAAAAAATAATTATAAATTAAAATAAATTAGAAACAACGACGGAATTGATATCCATCGTTAATTAACGACGGATATTCCGTCGTTAATTAACGACAGATATTCCGTCGTTGAAGCCGCATAAGAAATATGTCGTTGATTCCGTCGTTGTTTTGGCGTTTTTTTGTAGTGCGATAGTGCTCTCGATATGGTGTGATGTCTCCAAAGATAAAACGACTTTTACGTCTCGGAGGTGGCAGCACCGCGAACTTTGGTGAACTGAAAAAGGTTAAGAACAGACAATCTCTTCATCGATCTGTAAGAACGATCTCCTCGTCCACCTGTGATAACGATCTCCCTCAGAGAACGATCTCCTTGTCAAGCCATCTCCATAGAGAGAGCTAGCTCCATCTCCATAAGGAGAGAGCTAGCTCCTTTTCCATAATGAAGAATTAGCTCCATCTCCAAAAAAGAGAACTTAGTGGGCTTAGGCCCAACTCAATTTATCCATAAGGTAACTCCACCTTATTAAATACATGATGAATGTTGGTTTTATACCCAATGTGGGACAAGTGTTCATCTCTATACTTATCCCCAAAACACATAACTACATTTCTTTAAGTGACTCACTTATACTATTATTTCTCACTCACCGCTAATCGGTTTAGAGAAAATAAATATACCACGATTATCTACTCGGAACGTAGATCGACCCTAGGTCATTTAATTTTCTTAAATTAAATTCCACGTCACTTAAAAATGTGGTCAAACTTCATTGACCATCACACACACACACATATATATATAAATGAATATATGTATATATATATATATATTAAAGCGATTCAAATGCACAGCTTGCAGATTGTGATTTGCTCGCTGGTGAGTGATAAACAATGAATCAAAATAATGCAATGAAAACATAAAAGAACAAATAATATTTAACGTGATTCGGGAAACCCTCTACGTTCACGATCGATCCAAACTAGATCGATGAATCCCTTAACCTTGGATTCCTCACGTATTTATCCTCGTTACGTATGAGTTCACTCTCACTTATTTATTCTCGCCGAGGACAAGATTACAACTCGTTTATTTAAACTCGTTGAGTATGAGATCAGATTCGGATTTATAATCAGATTTCCTTCAAAGCTTTGGGGTTATGAATGTCAAACCCACTTTTATAAAAATATACGTAAGAAAATAAAGATAAAATTTTAATATAAAAACGCGCTATTCGAATCGCCACGTACCTCCACACTCCAAGCACCTATATAAAAAAATATAATGTGGGGATTGAGCATACATAAAAGTATACTCAGTGTGGGATCCTATGCTAACATTGTCCAAGTTAATAAAACGGTAAGCACATACGGTACCATGACATAACATAACTGATTCGCACTGTGAATAATCAAGGACTGAGACGTCCTGAACCCTATTTACGGGCTCCTGGCGACATAACATAAATATTGCGCAATAACTGAAGTGAGAGTAAAATGAGGTAGTAGTAAAACATCTCTTACTCATCACCAACTGATTTCATAATCACACATATGGCTAAACACATAATATTAAAATGGACAATAATAATCAACTGCATAACTGAATTAGATCACCACACCTGATTTAGCTAAGGATATACTATCACCTCCACCTTTCCACCCAAAAGTGATCGACTAATAACAAGTATTCTACATATATATAAAGTAGAATGCATGCAAGGTGTAAAGTTATATAGTTATATAGGTATGCTGCATGTAAAACAAATGCATGCAAGGTGTAAAGTTATATAGGTGTGGACACTGCATGCATGCACAACGTAAGAAATCTACATTTCTTAGCTATGTCTAATCATTCTTATTATATTTTAGTATTGTATTATTAATATTAATATATATATATATATATATATATAGATAGATGTATATATGTATAAATTTTGGTTTTGGGCTGTGACAATGAAGGAGACTATAACTATGGTTATGTAAGCTCAAATCTATTATAAGTTCTAGTAGGTTACTCCAGAATACATGGGTTTAACTCTCTCTAAAATACAACACTTATGGATATATATAAGAACTAATCTAGTGTTGGATATCTTTGTAAAGGCTAGAGAGAGTTGTTGAATGGTGAAGCTTTTCCGAGCATCTTCTTCTGGAGATGGCTGGAGTATTTATAAGCTTAATTGAATTCTAGTCGTTATGAGGCTTTGTAGCTTTTGCCGATAACATTAAATGCTCTTTTGACCGTTAACTGCTGACTGTACTTCTAGCCGTTGAAGTCTGTCCTACGTGTCATCGGATGTGGCATTTGACGTTGTGATCCATTTAGGTAGATGTGTAGTTTCCTTCAATCTGTGTTGAGCAGCTCGTGTGATGATATGCTGGTGCGAAGATCGTCTTCAATATACCTTGAGTTGTCTCACCATGATCTGTTGATCAATCTGTTACAAATTGATTCTCTCGTGCTGCTTCTTGATCTACCTATTAATCTGTCTGCTGAGATTTGGTCTGCTCGCATACCCAAATCTGTTGTGATCTACTGGAACCATCTGCTCTGCTCTTATGTCCTTCGATCTGTTCGTTGGTCTTCTGTGGAATTGCCTCGTCATCTGGGTGTGCATGATCTGCTCTGGTAGTGAGCTGTTCTGTTGCACCTCTTTCTATGTTGGTCATTTGTTCTCTTCATATGTGCTTCTGTGTTGTAGATGCTCCTAAAAAATAAGTCTAGACAAAACAGATTAAGTCTCATGGACAGATGGTTACTTACAATATGTCTTTACATTTTTGATTTAATCTTTTACAACAACAAGAATGATCCTATGACCAGATCATGACTCATGATCTATCCTTACAGATTGATCATCTGCTCTAATACATAAACTAAATAAAATCAAGATCTATAGATTAGTTTATTATATCATTAACCTATCTTTATATGTTAGTTGATTTGCTATGAAGGACACAGAAGACTGCCTATGGACTCAATCTGTCTTTCATCGATCTGGTCCTTTTACACAGTCTTCTTCTGCAAAGTCTAACTATGTTAGACACTAAAACAATAAATCATAAGAATCACATAGCAATGAATATGCACACAGATTGAATCAAACATCTCAACACTAAATGTTTTCACATGCATCATCAAAACCAAACTTACAACTTTAGCAACATCAAAAAGATTCCTAATTGTTTCTCAACACTCATGTATTTCGTTCACTAAATATTTTGAATTATATGAGTACATGACTAAATTTATTATTTAATCATGTAATGTGAATATTTTTATCCAAGATATGTATATTTTTTTTATAAAAATGAATAGTTTTACTCAGTATTAACCCTTTTTGTTGTGTTTATATATATATAACTTAATTTCAAGATTGAAAATGTTCTTTAGAAGAACTCTTATAGAGTATGAAAATGGGAGTGTTTTTTGTTGTAGGGATTAAAACCACTTTATCTGCACTCAAACAAAAGAGTTAAATCTTGACTTCGCCAAAGTCCAAATGTTGTTTCCGTCTTTTTTGTTACTTTCTCCTTTACCATTTGCACTATCAAAATTGAGCATTTCAAATCCTACCCTCTACGTTTCTTATTGTCCATCTTATCAAAAAGTTATATGATAAATATTATCGCCTATATAAGGTATATGAGATGATTATACTAATAATAGATTTTGCTGTGTTAATTAAAAATAAATTTGAATAATAAATTTTTTCTTCAATAAATATAGTTAAACTATACTAATCAATAAGCACTAGTCATAAATTATTTTTATTTGTTCTTTCCTTAATTAGTCTATATATTATTCAATACATGTTTATATTGTTATACTTAAGGGTCGGAGTAAGTGTACAAATTAAGTTGATAAGAGTATATAATATATCTATCACAATTTTATAGTTTTGATTTAAAACTGTAAAGTCGTCATGGTTTTTCACGAGGTGGGCTCTACTCTTTTATACTCCTTGTGTTCCATTCAAAATGATTCAATTTGTCATTTTCGTCTGTCCCAATAAAATGACTCATTTCCTTTTATATTAATTTTTTTTAGGAGAGATATGTATTGAGTAAGTAAAAAAAAGGAAACTTTATTAGTCTGCTTGCCTAAAAGAAATGGGTCATCTTGAGTGGAACGGAGGGAGCAGTATATTTAATTTGTATAAAACTTAATTACCATGTAATGATTGACGACGGTAATTTTTTGATTTGGAAAAAGAAAAGAAAAAAGAGACTAGATGGTATAGGCTCTGAGTGTTGAGTCTATCATTGAATGTGGCTCCGTCATTAAAAAAACAATAAAATAAGACAAAGAAACATGATATTTCAAATAGTTCGCATGTTAACTAGAATTTAATCATAATTCTAATCATAGTCGTTGATTTATTACGATATATTAAAATTTGCTCAACTGCTTTTTTTTATATAATTATATAATTTTATATTTTTAAAATTTATAAAAGTAATTTAACTATTATACGATAGTAACCATAATGTATTGGAAGATATATCATCTGACAATAATATCTGTTGGAATATGATTCCCATCGCTGAGTTCTATGACTTCGAGTGTCATAACTTTTGGAACTTGAACCAATTGATGAACAAGTGCAATGTGAGCACTTAGTTTTGAAGTAGCGTGATTCAGGAGACTGAAAGTGTCTCCTAGGTTCATGTTTTTCAGTGGCATATTGTCTTTGACTTTTGTTCCTCTTGGCCTTTGGTTGTTCAGTAGCCTTAGGCTTGTCAGTTGCCTTAGGCTTCCTGAAAACCTTCTTTTCAGATTGTTTGGGCCTTTCAGTAGAGGTAGACTTTCTCAAAGCCTGTTTTGACTTTTCAGTAGCAGTATGTTTTTCAGTGGCAAATGTTTTCTTTGCCTTTTCAAGTGTAGCCTTTACTACAGGGTGAGTAGGGGTTTTCTTAGCCTTCAGTTTAGGCTCACCTTTAGTCAATGGTTTCTTCTTTTGGGACTTAGAAACCTTTTCAGTGGCTTTGACAGCCTCAGTGGTAATCATATCCTCAGTGGAAGCCTTGTCAGTGGCTTTCACTAAAGATATAATTGGAAATGTAGGTTTGGGCACCTTCAAAAAAGGTACTTTTGCCTTATCCTGACTGAAACCAAGGCCTTTTCCTTGTGGTCGTTGAGCTTCACTCAACATGTGATTAGTATAGCCAGATTTTGTCCAGGTTTCAACCTTTATTTTGTAAAACTCTATCCTTTCAGATAGCAATGTATTCCTTTCAGTGAGTTCACGTATCTGAGAGTCCTTGAACAATATTTCATTGTTCTTTGCATCAAGGTCCTTTTTGAGATGAGACATCTCATGTGTTTCAGTATCAGATAGGCTTTTAGGAAAGCCTGCAGTTTGTACATCCAGTTTGGATGTTAGATCTTCATTTTCTTTCTTTATCATCAGAAAGATTGCTTGTAGATTACGAAAATCTTCAGATAAAGATTCATATTCTTCCATTGAGACAGTTGCCTCATCATCCAAGCTTACATCATCCTCCACCGAAGAATTTTCAGTTTTGGATGAAATTTCAGTTGGTGTACTTTCAGATATAATCTGAATTTCATGTTTGGATGTTATGGATGGAGTAGATGGGATGGGTGCATATGATGTAGAATATTTGATTTTTGGATCCACATATCCTTCAGGCATGAAATGTGCATAGATTACCTGATGGACGAACTCTCCATTGCCCATCAAGCAGAAGACTTCAGGTGACTCCCCTTCTTCAGTAGCAAGGAGTCCTAGATCTTCATCATCTGAAGAATCTGAGAAGTGCTTCTCATAGCTTGATTTGGAGGGTGTGTTGATCTGATCTGGATCATCATCAACAAGCATGGCCTTTCTTTCAGCGTTCCTTTGATCTCTTCTCAACCTGAGTTCCTCCCTTTTCTTTTTACTAAGGTCTGGGCAGTCAGGTTTGAAGTGATCTGAAGCTCCACATTCATAGCAAACACCTTTGCTATATTGTTGTCTTTCAGGCTTGGACTGAGTGATAGTCACATCCTGATTTGATGTCGATGTGGAAGTTTCATAGGCTGGTGGTGTGCTTCTTCTAGCACGATTGTCTCTATGGAATTTTCTGAAGCGACTGTTCTTCAGATCCGCACGTTCAAAACGTTTTGATATTAATACATATTGTTCCATAAGTTCAGCCTTGGTCATACCTTCGAGGTCTAGAGCCTCTGGCTTTGACTCCTTTGCTGGACTCTTGTCTGCCTTGAAGGCAACAATGTCTTGTGATGAAGATGAGACTGGAATGGCTTCTCTTATTGGATTTGAGATATCCAATATTCTTTGCCTTGTCTCATGACTCTTCAGTATGCTGAAGATAGCAGCAGTTGTGAGGGTGTTGAAGTCTGGACGCCCACTAATCTGTATTTGGTAAGGCAGCCATTCTTCACGTCGAAGACACCAAACGATCTTCAGATTGATCTGCATAAACCTGAGTTCCACTTCACTGATGGATTCTCCAGGTACCTGCAAGAAGGCATCATATTTTTGGCATTCAAGGGTTAGTTTGTTCTCCTTGATTTCTTCAGAACCTGCACACATCTGCTCGAGGGTTTCCCACATCTCTCTTGCAGTTACGCAATGTTGGATGTGTACGAGCATTGGCCTCTCAAGAGTTCCTGAAATGATATGCTTGGCATAATCATCTAAGCCACCGATATTCTTCTCATCGGCTGTGTATTCACTGAGTGGTTTCACTTCAGTGGCTGGTTCTCGTATGCCTGTTGTTTCTTGAGGAAACGTTTTCATGATTCTGATTGGCTCTGTTGTAATAACTTGCCACATCATCACATGATGTGCTTTCAGGTAGGAAGTCATTCTGTACTTCCAGTAATCATAGTCCTCAACTGAGAACATAGGCAACACAAGAGATTTCTCCATTGGAGAGATTAGATATATGCAAATGAGTTTTCTAAAAGATCAGTTTAAAAACCTTGGGTTAGAAACAATGGTAATTAAACACACGGCTCTGCTACCACTTGTTGGTCCCGAAACGAGTGAGCTGAGTGTATGGGAGGTGGGGGGGGGGGGGAATACACCAGTCAGAGTTTTACAAGTTTGAAAACTTTGAGTGGCTCCTGAACTGAATGGAGGTACTTCAGTGAGAGAGATGTACTTTAGATAGGAATCTTTCAGTATACACTGAGTGTTTGACTGATGGACTAATATCTTAAGTGTTGTGCAGAATGTGGTGGTTTTAAATCTTACTCGTTTGTTAGAAAACTTAATGCAATATTTCTCTTTTCAATTAATCAGTATTCAGTTAATGATAATCAATGAATATGAAATACTGAAAATAAATGAGAGAGAGACAGTGATTTGGTTTGCGTGGTTCGGAGATAAAAACTCCTACGTCCACGAGTACTCGATGTTAGTCGAGGGTTTCCAAATGAATAGAGATGTAATAGTCTTACCGTGATCAACCACAGTGGGTTAGATAGACAGGATATCTGATCACTTCTAGCTTCGAACTTAATCTAATGCTAGACTATTCTTCGGTTACAATTTAATCGCTAAGAACACTAAAAGATGAAATCTGAAAGCTTGGTGTGTTCTAACTGAAAGGCTTAAGAGCTTAAGAGCGATGATTGTGATAGCGAGTTGAAAGCAGGGTAACCGGTGTTGAAGTCTTTCGAAGTAGCGGGGTATATATAGCTCTCTCATAGAATTTGACCGTTGTGAGATAGAGCTTCATTTGAATTCTTCCCGTTGGAGTCTTCGTCCTTATTGCCATTTTTTGTGTCTGCAACAAGATTGTGTTTACCTACTGAGATTTTTCCCATAAATGGTAAGTCTATGATGTAGACTGTTACTCAGTGGAAACTTCAGAAATAGACTTCAGTGCAGAGTTTCAGAATGAATCTTCAGTGGCAGGAAAACTTCAGTTTCTGGCTTCAACTCCAAAACTTCAGGACATACTTCAGTAAGTTGGTCCTTCAGTTTTGGCATGGTCTTGAATCTTCAGTGGAGATGTCTTTCAGTGTACCTGAAAATTTAGAACTCCCTAACATATGAGTTCTTAGACAAGACACTAAGATTCAGTATTGGTCTTATTACATCTTTCAAGGGAGGTATTGAGATCTGAATCAAAACACTTATAAATATTTCCCAACAAGTTCCGTACACCAAGTTTATTCTCACATTTCCTTTTTAGTCTGTCCACCAAGTTTCTTCCCACTTTTCTTTTATTTTTGGCAACTCCTCTATTTTACTCACTCTTATTTAATGTGGGACCCATTCTCCACTAACTACATTTTACTATCACTTTACCCTTTACCAACTAAATCAACACATTTTATTAAAACTCGTGCCGGGTCAAACTAGGAACATCTTTGGTGGACGGAGGTAGTATATTTTTGTATTTCAAAAAAATTGGCGGGACAAGTTACAATTATTTATTTTTCTACTTTTTTATTAAGTTTAACAAAAACATTTCAATACATACTCACTATGTCTCAGCTAAGGGTGTAAGCGAACCAAACTATCGCAAACTATTCGGAGCTCGACTAGATAAAAGTTCGTTTCAAAATCGTTCATTTACTAAACGAACCGAACTCGAGCCTCGAACCGAACTCGAATAATTTTTGGAGCCGAACTCGA
Source organism: Leonotis leonurus (assembly GCA_026898415.1). NCBI lineage: Eukaryota > Viridiplantae > Streptophyta > Magnoliopsida > Lamiales > Lamiaceae > Leonotis > Leonotis leonurus. The sequence goes on from JAPKLX010000097.1 coordinate 560,338, forward strand.
GCCTAAAGATATTCGGTTCAAAAAGTTCGCGAACATGTTCGAATATAATTTAACGAATCGAGTTTCGAATAGTTCATGAACTTTGTTAACGAGCTTGTTCATGAACTTTAAAAACGAGCCGAACTTCAAATAGTTCGCGAACTTTATATACGAACTAGTTCACGAATTTATCAAAATAATATAAAAATATAATAATATTAACAAAATAATTTAATAAACGAGCTTTTTAACGAACTCGAACATAAATATTTAATGAATTTGAGTTGAGTTCGAGCTCGAGTTCAAATATCCAATTAAATCGAATAATTTACGAACCGAACTTGAACCGAACTCGAGCTCGATTTTTATTTATCGAACCGAACTCGAGCTCGATTTTTATTTATCGAGCGGAATTCGAGCTTGATTTTTAGAACTCGAACCGAGCTCGAACCTAACTCGAGCCTTCGAATTTTTAAACGAGCCGAACTCGAACCTGACAGTATTCGGTTCAGTTCGGTTCGATTACATCCCTAGTCCCAACTGAGATGTCTCAATTACCGTTTTGGAATGTCCCAGCTAAGATGTCCCATTTCCATTTTGGGATATAATTAATCACTAATTGAACATGTTTAATTGGGTTTAATTGGGCAAGTATACAACTTAGAGCAGTCAAAATTGATCTGGCTCGGCTTTGAAAATCGAGGCCCGAAAAAAATTAGGCCTAAAAAGTCCGAGGTTTTGGGCTTAAAAAGGCCGCCCAACAAATATTATTTATATTTATTTTTAATTAAAACATTATAAATTATAACATTAAATTATTAAAACTAAGGTAATTTTCTCATAATCTTTTTGTTTAGAAATAAAAATAATTATTTTATAAAAATTTATTATAAAATCTAGATAAATAAATAAATAATTTATTATACTAAAATATTAAAATTTAAATATGTATTATAATAATCGGGCCGGTAAAGTTCGTCTGTCCGATAGCCCGTATAGGATCGGGTTGGGTTTCATATTTTTAGTCCCGAAACTTTTCGGGCGGGCTTGGGCGGACGTGAACGGTCCTCAACTTTTCAAAAAGCACGATGGACCCAACTTGATAGTATTGACGGCTCTAATACAACTAACCCTAATCATTATTGTTCACAACACTCTCTCTCCTTTATTCTCACGTTCTCCGCCCCTCTGTATCTCACATGGTCTCTTCCTTCCTCTTCCCTGTGGCTTCTCATTCTCTATCTCATCTCCGTATCTAACTCATGAACGACGCGCTTTGTAGGCGCGGTGATAGGAGAGGATGTGGGTAGTGACCCAGACTTGCGCAGTAGCAGGTTTGGTGAAGGAGGAGTCGGCGATGGTAAGGGATATGGCGGATGAAAAGTAATTGGGCTAATTTTTTGTTAATTTAAACATGCCATTCATGAATATGTCCAACTTGACTGTGAATGAATTGAGATTCATCGTTTTTCAATTTTAATTTTTGTGTTAGTTTTACAATAAAATGAAGAAAAAATTGATTGTTCTTCAATATCCTGATGGAATGCTCCTCAATTCGACCAATTTGTTAAGATGAAAAATAAGAGAGAAGAAAATAAGTGGGTGTTTATGAGAATTAATGGAATTAGAGTAAGAATAAAAAAAAAAGAAGGAAAAAGTGTATAGAATACATTTAAAGTCTTAATGAATTTACCTTAGTACTGTATTCTACCTTAGTACTTAGACCATATTTATCCACCACCATATCACCAACCCAACCTTCCCACCTTTATATTATTATATTCATTTCTCTCTCTTCTATAAATTTATTATTACTCCCACCCACCCACCATCATTTTTATAAGTTTATCAATAATCTCATTTTCAACCAAACATTGCCACCTTTATATTATTAAATTAATTTTCTATATTATTTTTTAATTAATTTTTTAATAATTTAATATGTGAAATAAATTAATAATATAAATAAAAAATTTAAATTTTTAAAAAAATTAGAAACTAATATTAAATTGATAATTCTCAAATAAACATAGAAATTAAATCACTAAAACACGAAAATCAAAATAAACAACTGATTACCGAATAATAATACGAAAATTACACATTTAATTATCATCACCAAACTTTTGCCATATGTGCTCGATCAGATTGTTTTGAAGACTGTTGTGAGCTTCTCTATCACGGAGTTGTGTCCTATTCGTCATATATTTCTTCAAACTTGCAATCCTTTCTGTAGAAAATACAAAAATATCATCTTCAATTTCTTCTACTTCTTCACTTTGTCCTGCAGTTTGAGTAGCTCGTCGATCTTCCATAAATTCTGTGGGATCACGATAGTTTAAGTAAGTGTGTCTTTCGTCCTCCACTATCATATTGTGCATGATAATGCAAGCAATCATTATTTTTCCATCATATCACGATCCCATAAAAGGCACGAACGTTTGATGAAAGACAAACGAGCTTGTAGAACGTCAAATTCTCTCTCAACATCTTTTCGGGCAGCCTCTTGATGTTGAGCAAATAATTTGTGCTTCTGAATTTGCGGTTCAATAATAGATTTGACAAATGTTACCCATGAAGGATATATGTCATCGGTGAGATAGTATCCCATATTCTTTTCCTGGCCATTTACAGCATAACTAACCTTTGGAGTTCGACCTTGTAAAACATCATTAAAAATAGGAGAGTGATCAAGTACATTAATATCATTTCTCGAACCTGGAGTTCTGAAAAATGCATATCATATCCATAAGTCCTGCGAAGCAACTGCTTCCAAGATGATCGTTGGCTTACCCTTTCTTCCTCCATATTGCTCTGCCCATGCTTTAGGACAATTTTTCCATTCCCAATGCATACAGTCGATACTCCCGAGCATCCCTGGAAAACCACGCTCTTCACCAACATGCAATATATATGCCATATCTTCTTCAGTTTGCTTTCTAAGGTATTCATCACCAAAGTTGGAAATGACACCCTCAACAAATTTGGTAAGTGATTTCCTTATTGTAGCTGCACTTATCTGAAGGTATTCATCATGCAAATCAGCTGCAGTTCCATAGGCTAACACCCTTATAGCTGCAGTACATTTTTGAATTGAAGACATACCTAAACGTCCAGTAGCATCACGATTTTGTTGGAAAAATTCATCTGAAGCAACCACCTTATTCATTATACGCTCGAACAAGTGCTTTTGCATGCGAAACCTTCTACGAAAAATTTCTGGAGGGTAGATTGGATTGACTGAAAAGTATTGCTCGTACACACTATCATGGCCCTTCTCACGTACACGTTCAATATATCGTCTAGTTGCTCTAGAAGTGTGATCTGTAGGTTGAATGTATAGAGTTGGAATATGAAAGAGTACATCTTCGACAATGCGATCAACCTTTTTATTTTGATCAACAATACGTTCTTCCCACTCATCAAATTCGATGAAGCTGGAATCAAAATTGGAACTTGATGACATTTTTTTTGAGGAGTTTGAAGATGTGAAAGAAAAGAATCAAATGCTATATGTATTGCAATGTTAGAAAGTTCATCAATACATATAGTGTCAAGTTATGCCATAATTTGATTCTTTGCGAAATTAAAGTCATGTAACATACACATGTGAGTTTGCATAAGTTGTCGGATTCACTTGAATAAAGCTATGGTCAAGTTTATCAAGTTGCAAATGTTATATGCATGTGAATAAAGTTGTGGTCTACATTTAAAGCTCATCAATTTGAGTTGTCATACGCATGTGAATAAAGTAGCAAATGTCATATGCATGTGAATAAAGTAACAAATACATATGACAAACACATCAATTAAAGTAGCAAATGTCAGACGCATGTGATTTTTAGTTATTGTCTTCAAAATGTGAGTATTAATAAATTTGAGTTGTCATGTTCATTGTCAGATAGTAACAATAATTAAGATTCTTTCATCATGCATAGATTTAAATTAACAAGAGATATAACATCACGATTTTCGGGCAGTGAAATTTCATTAATTAAAATCATAAAAAGTAAAAATTACATAAATTGAAATTACAATAATTAAATCACAAAAACAAACAAGAACTAACAAATAAAAATACAATTTCCTAAGGAAACAATTCTGCCATTAGACGATGTTTTAACGCTTCTTCATCCGAAGATAAGTTACTCTTTCCTATCAAGGTATTGAGCATAGTTGATTTCATCCTCAAATCTCCTAATTTAGTCATTGCATCAACTTCTTTTTCACGTGCGATCCTCATTGCTCGTAGTTTTGAAGTGAACTCATCGAATAAACCATAAGATTGTGATGTTATACCTTTCCCTTTTAATTTTTTGCTTTAGCTTTAGCCTTATCTCTACCAATTGGACGACGGATTGTTGCTGCATCACTGAGAGGAGTTTATGGAGTGGAGTCAGTTGGATCATCTCCATCTGTTCTTGATTTTTTTGAGCTGCCACGATCTTCTTCAATGCTATCTTCATCTTCCACACGAGACCGTGTACGATCTTCACTCAAATTCATCTCCCAATTGGGATGGCGACACATCACTTTATCAAAAACATCTTTATGCGTAAATTTAGACCTCCCATAAAATGTTTGTGCATGATCTTCAATATCATTATTTGACCAACCGCTCTTTTGCATGCGATAAGCTTCCTTGTAGCATCCAATCCACTTTGTTACATTTTGATTAAGCCTCTTATAACGAGCTCTTAGAGACTCCGCAGTTCTTATGTCGAACTTCGGTATCTTGTTTTCTCTTCCGCACCTTTTGTACAACTCCCAAATGCTATTCCAAAACTTGAGACTCTTTTGATCGATTCCAATAGCTGGATTCTCACTAATGATACACCATGAAGACATAAGCATAATGTCTTCTTGACTTGTCCAGACTTTTGGAGTGTTTGAAGTATTTGTTTGTGGAAGCTGAGAATTTTGAAATAAATTTGGAGAGATATTTGATGTGGGTTGGTGATTTTCGGAGATAGGAGATTGAGTGGAATTTTGTGGAAATTGTGAATTCAAACTAGTATTGAAATTTTGGAATTCTTCAGAGTTTTTGATATTGTCAAGGTTATGATAATAACCTTGAGAGGAGATGAAATCTTGATAATTTGAGTAGGGATTATTGGGATCCATTGAAAAGATGAACACAAAAAATAGATATAAGATGTTAATGAAAGGAGAATAAGAAATGATTTCTAAATTGTGAATACTTATGCCAAAATTGGTCTCTATTTATAGAGGAGAAAATAATAAGAATTTTGATATAATTTATATATTTTTTTAAATATATTATACAAAAGTTAAATTGATTTTATGATAATATTATGATAAAATATACAAGAACCAATCATACAATGACACGTGTAATATAGATAGGATAAAAAAAGTAAAATGGTGGGGGGAGAAGGTCTGTGGACGCCTTCTTTCCCACCCACCATGGTCACCTCTTTCTATTTCTTTTTTTTTAATTAGTTAAATGGGCGGCTGGCCCACGTAAGGGCGTTGATAAACAACGTCTTAGTACTGTATTCTTGGGATATTTAAAGTGGGACGGATGGAGTATTTGACTACAAAAAAGGTTTTCTAATAAATGAAAAAGAATTTAGATTTTTCATTTATATAGAATTAATTCATGATTAAGATTAATTAGATTTATTATAAATATATTTTTATTTTAGAAATATAAAATTTAATTTTAAAATAAAATTTAATTTGTAAATAAAATCAAAACGATTGATCAATTAAATAAATAATTAAAGTATTTTCTTATTTTTCAGGGAAAGAATGTGCTATACAAATCAAAATCTAATATAGAATTTTGTAGAATTTAAATATGTAGTGCATATAAAAATAATGATGGATTGTGGATAAAGAGGGTGCGAGAGATGGAATAACTATGATAGTTATTACTCTCTTCCATCCACTAAAAAGTCTCACGTATTTTTATTTAGTTCGCATTTATTAAGGAAATCTCATTAAATTTCACATTTAAAAATCATAAAAGTATAGGGTCCATAATTTAAAAAAAAAAATAATTTTTTTTAACTTTTAAAATATATTAAATTTACTCGAAACGTTTTTAAAAGGATGTCAAGATTAGTGAGAGCGAATAAGTATAATATTTTGCGGGCATAGACGGGTGGGTGAAATTGAATGACGTGCACTGTATCTCATCATAGGCACGTCCACTAATGGTCGATCGACTTCCATATATGATTGTTTAAATTGATTGTTCCATTAATAATTAATAATGATCCACTTTAGTTAATAAAATTCATAATTTTCATACAAATAAACCATTGTTAATGTAATGGGAGAGTATATTATTACGGCAAGAGTTCACATTGATTACTTCTTGACTGGTTGAATACGTAAAAATGGTAGTGTTTTTTTATAAAAATAAATCATTACATTTTTATGTAAAGTTTAATTAATTATGAAAATATAACTTAATTATTTTACAAAAATCAGTTTTTTGTATTATATGATCAACAATATATATAACTATTTAACAACACTCTTATTACATAATTTATTAATTGTACTATATTCACGAAAAATATCCCAAAGAATCACACCTATTTGTCTAGTGTCAAAAGTATCTTCAACTTTCAATAATATCGATAAAAAAAACTCGAACTATTTAGGTAGTCCCAAAATTTATTGCACCTAGCATTTTCAAATTGAGAAGATGGAACCGTCGAAATTTATTTAGTGAGAAATTTATTAAGTTAAATGAGATACTCTTGCAATAATTAAGTTTGAAAAAACAAGCGACATTGAATTCCACTGTCATTTGAGATTTTTGGATAACTTGTTATTTTTCTTAATTAATCATAACAGGAGAAGTTACTATTTTAATATTTTATTTTCTAAAACACAAAAATATTAAATAAGGAGTATATAATATTTCGTCTAAAAAAGTGTGTAACTGTCTTTGAAATAATTTCAGCAATCCGAGTTTTTATTAATATCTCTGAAACTTTTGATAGTTTTTAGAGAAACGCACGGATTATTTTCGACTAGTATGATTATTATTGTTAAATTATATATCTAGATTAGACATAATTAAATTGAGATCTAATGTGATTCGAACATGATGAGGGTAAAAGGGATGAATCTCTACGTGGGTAGGTAATAGGTTTCCATCCAATTTAAGTGCGTGTATATAATATATTTACATCTAACCACATGCTTTAATTGACCTTTTGAAGTTGATAAATAATACTTACTACAAAAGTTAATTTGCGTTTATTGGTTTGTCGGTGATAAGTTAATGTTGTATGCTAAATTTTTTGATTTGAATCGTTCATCATACCGTCTTTAAAATATAATATATTACCAACTAAAAAATAAAACAGATGATGGTTTATTTTTCAATAGTTGTTTCATGATACATGATTCTCTCAAAAGTGAAATACATTTCTCTCTATCTATCTATCTATATATAAATATATTTATATTTATGAAGCTTGACTTTGACATAATTTAAATAAATTTTGTTGGACCAACCATATCAAAAAGCTTGACCTACTAAATTAAATCGTTACACTTATTATATAGTACTGTATGCCATAATGGTCCATGGCTTATAATTAAAAGTTTTAATGTCTTATTGGCCTAAGTAATCAATAAACACGATATATATTTAAATGGTATAGTTGTTAATTATGGGAAAACCCAGCCCAGCCCGATCTGGATCTGGTGAACGATACAAGTTCAACTCTGGTTTTGCTCTAAGAAAAATTAGCCTCCACAAACTTCGATTACAATATAATGTTAGTCAAAATGGAAATTACAGATTAGACTCAAATTTTATAAGAAAATAATATTATAACACGCACATACAGTTGGGTTTAAATTAATTTGAAATGGGGCATGCATATATAATATCATATTTTGACAATTCTAGCTAGGTATTAGGATTAATTTTCAAATTAATTCGATAGAGTCAGATTTGAAAGAAGAAAAAGAAAAAGAAAAATCGGCGCGAGCACGTTAGGTCAATAAATACATGACAAAAGTGTGTTGATATTTTGTAGTATTATATCACTTGTAAGATTGAAGCCACTTTTTCTGTTGGGGCTAACAACCGACCAAACTACCTTTCATCAGTATCCCACTTACTTACTTATCCTTCTCAAATATATATTTCAAATCTATAAATATATATATGTTTTAAATGATCGTTTATTCCTAAATAAAACTCATATTTCGTTTTTTTTAATGTGTGAGAGAATTTGAAAGCACTGAAAATGTATTACATAAAGTATAAATTAGTATGTCTTTAGTTAAAATTTAACATATTAAAGTCACGAACGTGATAGGAGTGCAGTTGGTAGATAAAAATTTTTCTAATCGCATAAAGGAAAGAACCGTCCAAAATTAATTTATGGATCAATTCCAAAACTAATTGGTCCCCCATAGCCAACATCACCACATGTTTAAACTTGTGCACTTAATTTGGTTTTGAGTATTTATGATAAGTGTTGATTTTTATTTTCTTCTTTAGTTTGATTAAGTTATTTCATATCATTTATTACACGTACGCATGATATATACATTAATTATGTTGCATTACACACATTGAGCAAATGAGTAATGAAATTAACAGTCTTAAGAAAATGATAAATCAAATTATGTGTCATGCATATCGTCCAAGTTGCTCTCAATAATTAATTTCCCACCCACGCATTTTTATATCATACTATAAGGTCATGTTTGGTAGCCAAGATAGGATATAGCATGATAAAATTAAATTTATATAGTGTATAAGGATTATTTTAATCTCACCCCTTCCTTATGATTAAAATATAGGGGGAAATAGTGATTTTGGCACAGGCTTAGTGTTTAATAGCGGACCGACGTATTAATTACATTTGCTACCAAACACATGATTAGGTAAGATAATTTAATCTAATCCTATCATATCTTACCTACCAAACAAAGCCTAAGTATACTAATAATAGGAAGACGGTGACGGTGACGTGTTTTTGTCTAATCAATATTTATTATTATTATTATTATTATTATTATTAATGTTGTTGATGTATCAAGCAAATATATAGGAGATTCTTGATTTTATCACTATGCTAAAATTCGACACAACGTGGTATTTATGTGGGCCTAAATTGTTAATTACCTTTTTTAAAATGTAATTTGTTATTTATTAGTTTCAAAATGAGTATTTAATTGTGTGTAATACCCCGTCTTTTTATGTTCCGAAGTAAACTATATCCGAACGCGTTTGTAATATAATCGGAGATAAAAAAATATATATATATATTAAACGTTGTTTTAAATTAGTAAGAAGTGAAATGGGTTAGATTTTATTTTGTGCTTTAAGAACATAAGAAGTGAAGAATTTAATTGATTCAAAATTCTTAAAGAGATGGTTTAATTATAATGAATATAAGGTTGGAAATATTAAAGTATAGTTATTTGAGAACTATATAAAGGTATGATTTAAAATCCACCTATATATATATATTGAACATTTTAGTAATTAATGAGAGTTAATGTAATTGAAAAGGAATTTTGGTTTAAGATAACAAATATTTAAAGAATTATTGATTTCTATCTTAATATAGATATATATATATAAGTGTAGGTATATGTGTTATATTTCAAGAACTAATATAAAAAAAAAGTATGCATGGGGTGCATACATTTTAAGTAGGGATAAAATTTTATCTATGTACATATATATAGCATACTACACGTGTATAGATATATATATGTAGGTGATGTTAAGTTCTCATTTGTATAGAAGAAACTACACGCATGACCTGTAATATTACATTATTAGAAGGAAAAGAAGTGCTAATAAGATGAGTATACATGCATAGGATACCAAGTATGGTAAAGGAAGGGAACAGAAGACATAAGACACTCATATATGGAACAGTATATATATATATCTAGTACTGTACACTACAGAAATTAAACTAAGGACCTAAACTAGCTACAAGTGCACAAGGCAGCATGAGAAAGAATAGAGGAAAGCTAAGAAAGTGGAACTCTTATAATTGTATCGATATGTATGGGCAGTACATGTATTCTAGAAAGTATAATAAAGTCTAAACTAATACCTAAAGCTGCACAGCAGCAGGTTTAAAAGGAGAAGGAAAGAAAGAAAGCTAGCTATAAGTGTCAGAAGTGTGATGATGATAACATAAAAATAGGAAGGAAAACATTGGGAAGAAGGAACAAAGCAGCACAGCTGCTGCAGTAGAAACTGAGCAGCCATGCTGCTGCAGAGAAGGAAATAAGCAATGCAGTGGCAGTAGACTATAGAGTGTAGAAGGGCCTGCAGTTCGGTTGAGTGAAGGAAATAGGAGACTTCCATGCTATGCTCCACGCTTCCTCTTCCACCACCTACAACAATAGAGTAAGGTCTATTAAACTAGCTATTTCAAACTCTTAAGCATTAAGAAAGAGAACACCACTACTACAACATCTATCTATATAAGGAGTGAGGGCTGCCCTTCTTAAACGTTTATCACCTAAAACATTTCACCTATCAGTTTCATAAAATAGAATCAGCAGTACCAATATTCAAGAAGCCACAGTTCACATTCAAGAAGAAGAAGGAGATAAGAATAAAGGTATTTTCAACCCTCCACTTTCTTTTATATGCTAGCTAATAAATCGTAAGACCTAAACTTCTAAAGCCAAAACAAAAGCTTGAACTTAGAACCATCCTGTTCTGAAATCAGTTTTAAAACATGCACCTATCTACATATTTAGAACCTAGGATTATATAAATATGCAGATCTAGAAAAAATGACATCTATACCCCACCCTCACCCCAAACTTAGAATCCAGTAGCTTCCCTCAGAATTTGAAACAAAGAAGAAGATAAATTCTAAGAATGGATTCTTGGACAGAAACATGTCTTAGTCAATTTCATAAAAAAATTTCGAACACATTAAAACATGCAAAAACAACTAGACGAATAATGAGGCAGATAGACTCAATGAAGGAACTCACCGAGGCAGAGGCAATAGGAATCATTGCTCCTATTTCCAAAAAGGAGCAGCCGAGATGGACGCTGGGAGAACCAAGAGGAAAAGCACCGGGAAGATTTCAGAAAATTTAAATAATGAGAAAGTTTAGAAAGTAGAATAGCGCTGGCTAGCCGGTGGAGGTTTCAGGTGGAGCCACAACCGAGAAATACCTGAGGGCGAGGTGGAAGCGGCGGCGAGGACCCCGGTGGACCGTTCCGAACTGCTGAACGAAGAGAAGAGGACTCGGGTGTGTGAGTGCGTGTAGGTAGTAGAGAATCTAAAATTGAAACATCAAGGCAATATAAATTCAAAAAAATTCAAAGATAGAGAAAAGATAGAACTTCCTACCTCATAGTGTCGACGGCTGCAAGAATCCGCGGCAGCAAGCTTCCGCCATTCGGTCGATAAAAGGGAGCCGCTATTGCAATTCAATCAGATAGAGACTAAGGATTTTTAGAGAAATTTTGAAGAAATAATAAAGATTGAAACTGAAGTTTAGAACCCACAAACATAGAAAGATATATAGAGAAAAGATGAGAATTGTACCTTAGGAGAGGATCTCTGGCGACTTAGCGCCGGTGAGCTTCCACCGTGAGTCGAAAGCTGCGAGAAGAAGAGACAGGGAGATCAGAGAGAGTCGAGAAACTATGAGATAGAGTGGATCGACCAAGGGAAGGTGAGAGAGAGAAGTGAGTACCGATGGGGAAGGCAGCCGGTGGAGCGCCGACAGTGATAGAGAAACAACTGAGAGATTATGGTCGAGCGCGGCGAAAGAGATGGCCGAGAGATAGAAAGATGAGTGTGTGGGTGTGTGTTGTTTTGTGTTGGTGCGGCTGAATAGGGGAGAAGAAAGAGTTGAGGGTGAAAGTGGACAAGTGTGTGTGTTTGCCTACTTAGGGTTAATGGGTGTGTCTAGAACATGGGTTAGGAGTTGGGCCGGGTCATAGGACGAAATTTACTAAAGGATTGGGCCAAGCTATAGTTAAATGTCTGGGCCGAAGGTATTAATGACTAGGCCGAAAATCTAGTAATCTTATGGGCCAAACTCTTAATCAATATTGATGGGTTGAATTTTATTTAGTTGGGCTAAGAGCTATTAATTTAATCGATTAATGTCTCTAAGGTCCACCTGGGTGAACTTGTAGGCAAAAAAAACCACCATTTTTTCTCATTGTCAAGTAGGTCCATTCTAATGCACTTTTGTTCAAAAAAATCCAAATATATTAAGGGTGTTCCCTATTTTACCCTTATTAACTAATTAATTATTTTTTTAAGGGTGTGGTGACATACAGGTGGTGGCAGCGATGGCGGCGGCGGCCGGAGACCGGCGGCGGAGTCCGGCGGCTGGAGACCGGCGGCGGAATCCGGCGTCGGTCTCCGGCGACCAGCGGCGGTTGCCGGCTGCCGGCGGCCGGTGACCGGCGGCGGAATCCGGCGACCGGCTACCAGCAGCTGCTGCCGGTGACCGGCGGCCGGTGGTGGCGACCGGCGGCAACGGCAACGAGGCAAAGGGTGGTGGCAGAGGGAGAGAGAGAAAGAGAGAGAGAGAGAGAGAGATGCATAATGAACCATCAGTAGAGGTAATGAACCATCTAGCTTGATGACATGAACCATTACATCAGACATTGTTAACCATAAGAACAGAGGTAATGAACCATCTAGCTTGATGACATGAACCATTACATCAGACATTGTGAACCAAAAGAACAGATGTAATGAACCATCTAGCTTGATGTCATGAACCATTACATCAGACATAGTGAACCATCAATACAGAGGTAATGAACCATCTAGCTTGATGACATGAACCATTACATCAGACATAATGAACCATCAGCACATAAGTAATGAACCACTGCATTAAATGCACCATTGAAGAAAGCTTGCGACTAAATTCTGTGCTAAAACCATTATCACCCAATTAATGAATGGAATCTGCTTGCGTTGCTGCTTGTAATTGAGAAACCTCAAGTTGAATGAGATTTCTATGGGATTTCTCCTCGCCTACAACAAACATATACATATTAGAGGGCAGGGGCAGATCTGCGCAATAGAGGGCAGGGGGAGATCTGCGCAGCCTCGCTGGCTAGCGGCAGCGTCGGAGGATGAGGCGCGGCGCCGCAGCGGCGAAGGCAGCAATCATGGCGTGTTGAAGAGGAGCAGATCTATCACGGTGTGGGCGGCAGCTTGAAGAGGGCAGATCTGTCACAGCGTGGGCGGCGACGAGGCTGCGGTGGCCGGATAGCATGTCCAGCAGCGGCGGACTGGAGGGAAAGAGAAGGCGGCAGTGAATGAGATACCGAGAGAGGGTGCGGCTGAGTGAGAGAGAGAGAGGGGGGAAGAAATTTTTTGAGTGATCTGGGAGTTTCCATTCTAGAGGGTACGGCTGAGTGAGAGAGAGAGAGGGGGAAGAAGGAGGGAGTACTTTTTTGTCCATTCACTTGTAATTTGGGCCTCTACAATAATAAGTTTTTTTGATGATTTTTTTTGCCCAACATTTGGTCATAATGGACCGGCCCGTCTTTTTCCCTAATTTAATTGGATCAAGACCTAATTAATTTGGACTAGGTCCAAGTATAGAATGTTATTATTGAACTTAGAGAATTAATTTATTAAGCTAGAATTTAATCATAATAGTTGATTAAATTAAGATCATACCTAAGGTGTATTAATCAAGGTTAATACTAACCTATAAGATTAAAATAAATTTTTGAATGATAATAAATCAAGTAGAGTTCTCTCGTGAATTATACCCAACATTTATTGGCTTGGGTGAGATGTATGAGAAATTAGTTAAACCATAGCTTGATTAAGAGTGTAACGACACCTCTAGATTTAAGCACTCAAATATTAGTCGAGTTAAGATTCGAGAATAATTACCAAAAATAATAAGGACAACATTCCCTTTCAAAGTAGAAAAAAAATATATATACTCAGATGAATATCTCACCTCGTAAAAATCGATTAAGGTTACGCTGGGAGGATGTACTAAGCAAGAAGATCGAATTTAATTTGAGGAGGAAGCGAGCCAGGTAGGCTTTCTATCCTATACATCAAGTGTAGGCTTTCTATCCTATACATCAGGTGTAGGTTTTCTTATACAACTAAAATTATGTGTGTTGTATCAGTTATATTTCGTTTCAAAAAGTATTTTGAATTGAAATTTTGTGAAGTATTGTCTGCCATAAAATGTTTTATGATTTTCGTATGAAACCTATCTGCTCAGTTAAGTTAAAAGAATCGAATTCGGGTTCCAGTGGGTTAGCGTCTCCACTCGAACTAGTGTACACAAAGTAACCGTGAGTCATCGAGCGGGTTGGCCGGTTAAAGTAACCGTGAGTCATCGAGCGGGTTTGCCGGTTAAAGTGACCGTGAGTCATCGAGCGGGTTGGCCGGTCAAGGTGTTCGTGGAAGGAGGCCACCTTCCCGACACAAAGAAGAAGAAGAAGTTACAGATATGGTAGATTACTAAAGAACTTAGATCATGATCGAACTTTAAGATTTCACAAAAGGATTTTAGTGAACATAGGTTCTTTAGAGACAAAATCCCTATGTTTCACTTTCAATGGCATGACAATTATATATGTATGTGTGTGATTTTGGCATGTGTCTACTGACTACAATTTGTACTCAGCCCTGCATATATTTATAAATGTGCAGGTTGAGCGATGATGAAGGAGGAGTGCTACGTTCGGGCTTTTTGTCGATCTCTTATTAGTTGACTCTTGGGGGTTCTACGTGTCTTCACACATGTAGAGCTTTTAGCGATCCAAGTAACTTTCCGCTGCCAGTATGAGATTGTTATGTAATAAACCTAAGACTCAAGTTTCCTTCATGACAAGTTATTATGTATTGAGTAAGACTCAAGTCCTTTCTTGCAAATCATCTACAATGAATTATTAGCCCAGTTATGAGGTTGTTGTTCAGTTTCGTCCTTGCTCCATTACCCCATTTCTATCCCGATTTTCTTTAATTCCTTCCCAAGTCACGGTTTCCCCGACTTCGCTACCCTTAGTGGAGTGCGGGCGTGACATTGTGAGATGATACATATATTTTAAAAAAGTTTGAACTCTTTGTCAACATTGAATAATTGAATTACCTCTAAATGAGTAAATAACAATCTTAGTAGGAGTACTATTTAAATCAAGTGCTGCATAACATATTAACAATCCTGCGGACGTGTGGATCATCTGTAGTAATACTATTTAAGAGTTCATAGTTACAAATTCATTAAGAAAACTTGATCAATTTTAACTTAACGTTGCCATTTAGGGACGGATCGAACCCATAAATTTTATTTTAGAGGTGCTCCATTCTAAATAATAACTTATATAAAATCACAAAAATATGTGAAACAATGATCGACGGGGTAATCGGCAGTTCAACGCGATTAATTCTTGCATGACTAGGATGGCAGGAAGAGCTATTCGTGTCGCGGCGAAGGGGATTATGTCGAACATTTGTTGACTGACGGCAAAAGCTAAAAAAAATTTAAAAAATTTCGATGGGGGTGCTTCAACTAACTAGCACCCTGTGTCCACCAGTATTTTCACTATTAATATTATGCACCTGTTCTGAATGGTCATCATAAATAAATATAGCATTAGCGGGAAATGTTTCCATTGTATAATTATAATTCTATCATTAAAATAATATAGAGAAGGATTAGCACCGGATTGCAATCGGTCGTTGATTAACAATGGATAAAATAAACAACATGTCGTTATATGTTTTGTAGTTATAGCAATTGATATTACGATGTTGATTTTAAATAATTACAATAGGTTATTTTCTATTTTTTCTTATACATGAACCTATCACAAACAAACAATATTCAAACAAACATGTAATCGTTACTAACCAATAATCGACAATTAACATTGGACATTCAATAATAAGTACTATTATTCGAGAACTAACATCATATAAAATAAAATATAAGTGTTGTCGATATATAAGAACAGTAGTATGTGTTAATAAAATGAAAACTAGGTGTTATACTTCACCCGTACACGAAAAACATGTTGTGTCTTCTGCATGAGTTTTTTTTAAAAATAGAAGTTTATTTTTAGTGGAGAAATGTGCCCATGAAATAGAATATATGTGAAGTTTAAAATATCAAGTGTTATGTGATACCATGTATAAAAAAAGAGTATACACTCTTTGTATATGGCGTAAAAGGTTAATAAGAGTAATTTTTTGTAGATAGGTATAATATAATAATGAGTTAGAACAGAGTCATGATTGATTATGATCAAGGGTGGAAGTCTAGATGTCTTGCGCTAGAAATAGTCTGATGGACTATTAATGTTGTCTCAATTGCATCTGTATCGTTTTTTGTGCAACTCTCTCCTCCTCAACTTGTTGTTGCATGTATTGTCTCACATATACATCCACATGGAGCTCGATTTTGAACACTTACTAGAGGGGGACAGTTGAGATTAACCTCGACATCATGAGTCCTAAGCAACCTGTGTCGAGCACTCTCTTCTTGTTGGTGACTTGTGTCACGTTTAAGATGATCTTTGGGGTGTTCATCTCAGGTACATCTGTACCCGACACAGAAAGACTCATATAGTTAGCTCGAGCCCTAACTTTCTCATTCAATATACATAAATAAATTAGCATTTATTTTAACATACAATTAATAAATAAATTTGTGATTTAAGAAGTACTTACATCAATCCTACGATACTTAGGATCGATGTATTGCCCATCAGGTGAAACTTGAAATCTTCTAAAGATGTGGTGAGAAATCTCATATTAGGGTGCAGTGTCGTGATTCTCCTTCAAAATAGAAATAATAGAAATATAGGTGGTTATTATAATAATATTGTTCAATTAACTTAAAAAAGAAAGCACTTACCAATTCCATGGCACTCCATAACAATTATTGAACCCCCACTATGGTTGCTAATACTCGTTCCTAAAACATCTGGCTAATACCAACTCCATGGTACTCCATAACAATTTTTGAACCCCCACTATGGTTCACACTTGCAATGCCGGATTTGACAATAACATCATCGCTAGTTCAATACCTCAGTCAGCCCTCCAAAGAAGCTTCATGAATGTATCTGGGCCTTTTCATGTGCCTCTTCAGTAATCACATCAAGTTCTTATATCAAAACCTCATTGCCTCAAACCATATCTTGCACCACTGCATCACTAAGTGGTGGGTCTCATGTCCATTCATTCGGAAAAAAAAAGCAGAAACAATACTTCATCCGTCCACGAAAAACTTGCATACTTATATTTTTAATAAGTATACTCATATTGTTGGACTCACCACTAACTTTGTAAGAACTCACATTATATATTTAATTATAAATAATGCAAGACCCTTATTCTACTCATAACATATTTAATTCATTTACTAACCAACCACTAACTTTTCTTATCACTCGAATACACATATTTAGTTGATAAATAAGGTGGAACCTTTATTCCACCCACAACATATTCAATTAATTTGTTAAAACTCATGCCCAATCCAAATGTACAAATTTTTTGTTAACGAGTGAAGTATAATATTTACAATAATAAAATTGCAAAGTGAACAAAAATAACCACATATCAAATCATTAATTAAATTAGATTTGTTATGTGAATTCCCCCGAGTAATCATTTGATACTAATTTTAAGTTGTAGCCATCATTTATTTTGAATATTATAAATGACTCTAATAGAGGTAGAAATATTAGCGGATGACCTCAAACATTTTTAATCTGTAATTCACAAAGAATAAGAAATTGATTGAGTTAATTTGAAATTAATACAATATTTATTATAATAAATAAATTAGTTCACATTAAAGATATTCATAACCATGTGGCCACTTGCATCGTACAGAATAGTCTCCCATGCACGAGGAGCTCTACTACCTTTAGACATTGATGAGGGATAAATATCCTTCAACGCCCTCAAAATGTCATCGATCACTAGTTCATATTGTATGCCAAGTGGCTGTGAGTAGGGGTGAGAATCAATTCGATTTCGGGTACCTAAAATCAAAATTGACCCGAAAATCATCAAATTTATGAAATTGGTTCCAGAACTGATCGGATAATCGAGTACCCGAAGAATCGATTCGGTTTCGGATAGTACCGATCAGAGCCGATTTTTTTTACAAATTAAATTGTTGCTTTCATTTTTACACGTCTAGCTTGCTGCTTTCATATTTTATATTCCAATGTTAGGCTGACAATTATTAATCATGGTTGTTTTTTTTAATTAATTTCAATAGTTTTGTGTTGTTTTACTAATAATTTAATGGTTAATTGATGTGATTTATAATTATGTTTCTCCCCAATATTTTTTTATGTTAGGTTTTGTATTTTAGAGAGTGTACTGGTTTAGGATTTCACATGATTTTAAAAGACTTTTTTTTTGTAAAAAAATCAGCTAGTATTCTATCATGATTTTATGTCACTTAAAAACAATCCACTCGCATCCAATCTAGATTTTCAAGATTTTTTAAAGAGTTCATTCAAATCCATTGGTATTCATGCAAGACTTTTTACTATTTAAAAAAAATTCATGAGTATTAAAAAATATAAGGATTTTACAGGATTGTTGTTAGATGGATTTTGAATGACTTTTTTGTGGTATCTATAAATACTAACAATCTCAACCAAACTCATCAGATTTTAGAGGTCTCTTGAAATGATTGTTTCAACTTATTTTAATTAAGTTACTCGCAATAGAACGAGGTCATTATAGATTAATAAGCTAACCAAAGTCGTACTCTCAAGGAAGACTAAACATGGCTTCATCTACGTTGTTCACAGAAAGCAATTAAAATCCTAAACACTCTAATAGTAGTTTGAATGGTTATTATTCTAAATTTATTAAGTACGTACGCGTGTGGAATTAAAGGAATTGAAAGAAGAATTAACTAGGCGAGAATTAAGAAAGCAATTAATCCCTAAGTCTAAGAATATGAAATTAATGAAAATAAATCTTAACATGATTTGATTGTTTGATTAACATGAGTGATCGATAAAAGGATTTAATGATTCAAGTTTAATCAACTAAGAAAGGGGAGAAATTGAAAGCAATAAAGAAATTAGAAAATAATAAGAACTCATGATTTAAATAAAGAACGATGCATTGAATGGAAATAGTCTCCGGGGAGAATCAAGGTCCAATCCACAACAAAAATTACCAAAGTACGAATTTAAATTAAATAAAACTATCTACTGTGTTTTGTCTCTTACTTCAAACCCTAGAAAATTGAATTGTGTGTAAAATAAAGTGTTGTTCACGCCTTTAAATAGTGGGGAAGATCCGCCTAGCTAGCGCTCACTAGATGCTAGCCCTCGCTAGCCCCAGGTTCTGTCTGGTTCCCGCATGGTGAGCTAGTGGCCGCTTGGAGCCAGCGGTCGCTAGGCTCACATTTGGTCCGCCCATGTGAAGTTTGGAGGGCTAGCGACCGCTACCCTGACACTCTGCTAGCTCTCATTTTCGTGTGTTTTCACCATTATTTCTCTTCTCGATCCTTAATAGTGTCCTTTTGTACGACTCTTGTGATAAGAAATATGGCAACAAGAGGATAAAACGGAACAAGAAAGACGAGAAGTGATGAAAAGCAAAGCATTATCAAAGCTCTTTTTTTCTTTTCTCTTTTTTTTTACAACAAATCACTATAAGATGGTAATAGATAGAACAATGGTCACTAGGTGTGATCATTGTCATAAACCGAGTATCCTAGTGTGGTTTTCCATACTCATTCCTATAACATAATATTTTATTTCTATGAGGAAGAGTGGTAGAGTTCTTATCACCTTCAAACCATTACTCAGCGCGATTCAATTAAGGGTCATTCGAGCCAAGAATAAGACAGAGCGGGTTATATGGCCAATATTCACGAGATGAAAATATTTAGAGGTTATCTAAAATGTTCTCATGTGGTTTCCCATGCTCATGGTATTTAGAGGAGCAGAGAACTCCCTACTCAATCTTTAACACATACGAATAATGAAAATAAGAACAAACATTTCAAGGAGTTTTATACCCACATCAACCATGCTCGAGATCATCACATCAATCAATCACACAAAGATTCCCCACAGATAACAATGATCAAATGTAATAACTAATCACCCAATTAATGAACACACAACTGCAAGTCATATCGGTGCATAATAAAAACAAGTTTCTGTCAAAATCAATTCACTAATCATCCAAGAGCTAGAATTTGCAAACGGATCAAACAAGCATACAATCTCACACACAGAAGCCAAAACACGCCGCATATATATAAAATTGCATGCACACACCCCCCCCCCCCCCACCAAACAAAAAAGATAAGCAATTTCCTCATTGCTAAACAATAATAACAAGAGGTAAATATGCGGTGGAGAAAGTGCCGATGAGGAACGAGTTCAAAGCTAACTGCAAAAGAAACACAAGAGAACAAACCCAGTAGAAAACAGAAAAACATACTCAACTCACCCTGGACACACATAACATAAAAGAAATATGTACTAAGCAGTAGTGACAAGTCACTACTGATATGGTGGTAGGGGAGGATCAAAGAGGGCCCAGTTGGACCACTGCTCATTTAGTTCTGCAATGCGCTGGTTGTTCTCTATGGCTTGTTGGTATTGTTGGGCAGACTGCTCCTGTGCCAATCGCCACAAAAGGGCTTGCTCGATGAGAAGATCATGGGTGGCTGTCACCCGCTGCTCAATCCGCTACTAGCTCTGAGTCATAGTGGTGTTGTACTCTCCAACATCATGGTAGAAAATATGGGTCTCATCAGCGAATGTACCAAAGTCCTGGCAAAAAGCTCCAAAGTCGGTGTGGAATGCTCCGAAATCAGTGCT
Source organism: Leonotis leonurus (assembly GCA_026898415.1). Lineage (NCBI taxonomy): Eukaryota > Viridiplantae > Streptophyta > Magnoliopsida > Lamiales > Lamiaceae > Leonotis > Leonotis leonurus. Next base: position 581,147 of record JAPKLX010000097.1, read on the forward strand.
AAAGGCCTGGAATTGAGCACTTAGCTGATCAAGGCCCCTTGTGGAGGAGGAACCGGGGCCATAACGATGCGAGCCGGATGATGTGCTAGCAATAAAGACATCGGGCATCGGAGCATCCTCATACTCATCCTCCTCGAACACTTCCAAGTCGCTAGAGGCAGGTGGAGGGTTAGCTGCAGCAGCTGCCAACTTGTTGGCATGATTGATGACACATCTGCGTGTCGTGGAAGGTTGCCAACGGTAGTCCGCCATGCAGATGCAGTCCTGTTTCAACTCGCTAATGTCGATGCGAGTGTAGTAGATGGTATCGGAGAGCTCAATGTCCTCCAAGTCAAAGGCATCGAAGTGACAGCCAATTGCCGAGATCACCAATGGGAGAGTGACATGATATCGAGAGGTGGCCAGCATATTCTTGAAGGTGGATAGAATATAATAGGCGGCACACACTCGTATGCCTTGGCTCGCACAGTGGAGAAGGTAGAGCTTCACGTGGTTGACCTTGTTGCCCTACTCCTTGCCAGTGATGACATAAGCGAGAAACATGTGGAAAATACGCAAAACATTGCCCCGAATAAAACCCGCTGACATCCCTCTGGATTGCAAATTATGGAATCCTGTTAGGGCATTCCAAGTGGCATTGAGGTTAAACTGAAAAGGTGGGGTTTGATCTCTGACATTCTTGCCTTGGAAACTCATTATCCTGCATAATTGAGAAACACACAATCTACGCGGCACTTCCCGCAAATAAAATTGACAATAGGTAATGTCCACATGCACATCAAGAGTTGAAAGAAATTCATGTGTTAACACTTTCGAACATTTATCATACATCCTAGCATACTTTTTCAATCCTAACACATCTAAATATCGTTCTAACTCAGTCGTGCAACGTAAATTATGTATAAGATTTCAATCAAGAGTGTGCGGTGGAGTTACCTCAAAACGAGTTCACCGCTCGTAGAAGCGACCCTCCAAATCAGTGCGGATGAGAAATTGGTAGTTGAATTCCTCCCGAAGGTCCTCGAGATCCTCGTTGTGTGTTTGGGAGCTACTAGCACCGTGCTCGCCAGAGCGGTTCTTGGTCCTCGTCGTGGTGAAGAAAACAAACGGGAAAAGAGGACGCCAGAGTGGAGCTAGTCGAGGGTGGAATTGCTTGTGGGTACAATTTCATATTAGTAGACCCTAGTTATACTGATTCTACAACTTTTGGGAAAGAAAATACTGATTTTGGGATGGAAATATTTTGATATGATCCGAACAGTGATGCATTAATAGCATCAGATCACTATGAACCACCATTTCAACCTCTATCACCTCGCCCAAGAATTTCACCACCTCAACCCCCTTTAGACTCGGAGGTTTGCACTAATAACTCAATAAATCATAAGCAGAGTAGGCCCGAGGGTGGAGGGAGTTCTAACTCAGTTGGGAACAACAATAGAGTTCTAGAAAATATGTCTTTTGGCATTGAGACTATAACTGTTAATTTTGAAAGATTGTCTAGCTTGATGGAGAAAAAAGAAAGAAATAGAGTGACAAAGAGAACTATTTGGAGTGCTATAAAAGAGGTCCCAAATGTGGATAACCGAAATTGCCACATGGCGGCTGATTTTCTTGATAATAATGCAAAGAAATACTTTTTCTTGAAAATGTCAACATAAGAACGCTTAGATTTGATAAAGTATAAGTTAGGATGAACAATATTGTTTTGGTGTTCTTTTGGTTTCACTTACTTGAAGTGTTTTCTTTACAATTTGGTTGTGTATGAACACATGTTGGTTTTGTCAAACAATATTATTTTGGTTGCACTTGTTTGAAGTGCTTGCTTTACAATTTGGTTTTGTATGAACACATGTTGGTTTTGTCAAACTATATTGTTTTGGTTGCACTTGTTTGAAGTGCTTGCTTTACAATTTGGTTGTGTATGAACACATTTTGTATTAGTGGAACTATATTGTTTTGGTGTACTTGATTGAAATAGTTTAGCATATGTTACTTTCATTATTCTATTATTATTTTTAGTTTTATTTTATTTATATAGGTACAATGTCACATTCGAGTATGTATGAAGGTAGTGATATAAATGGAGAAGAAATAGACGAAAAAGAGAAAGATGACGAAGAATATTATGAAGCCATGTATGCATGTGTAATGGATATTCATGCATTAATGCATGTGTTGGATCAGTTCCTACTTACGTAATGAAAAAATTGAGCGTCCATTAAATCGACGACAGATTATTAACAAGAGAAATTATTATATATACAGAACACTAAATGATGATTCTACAATATTTCGACAAGTTTATAGAATGTATTCAGATGTGTTTCAAAAGTTATGTGCAAACATCTCTAGAGGATATATGATATATTTGTGTTGAAGAAATGCTTGCATCATTCCTACAAATTGTTGGTCAGAATACTCGATATTGTGTAATTCGTAACACATTTGGCCGATCATAATTTTTTGCTAGTGAAAATTTTCACAAGATTTTGAAGGCTTTGAACAAGATAGCACCTACTTTGATGGCTAAATCAGGATCAAGTGTACCTGCTAAAATCAAAGAAAGCACAAGGTTCTTCCATTTCTTCAAGGTATGTACTAATTATCTAGCAATATAAATTATAATTAAAATGGCACTACTATATTTATATTTCTCATACGAAAAATTGTTATATACGCTAAATTTTAGTATTACATTGGAGCTATTGACGGGACACATATTCCAGCAATAGTAAGGGGCGAAATGTAAGAAATTATCGTAATCGTCATGGAAAGATATCTCAAAATATATTAACCGCTTGTAATTTTGATTTGAAGTTCATGTACTTTCTAAGTGGGTGAGAGGGTTCAGCTCATGATTCTAAGCTACTAAATGATATTATAACAAGGAGGAATGGACTCAAAGTGGCACAATTATATTTTATAGTATTGTTATTATTAGTTTTATTATTATAATATTAATATTATATTGCACATGTAATTAGATAAATATTTTTTGGTGGTTTGTTGATTTCCTAACCACGCCATTTTTTAGCTCCATTTTGAGGTGTAAGATATCATCGACAAGATTTTGCAGGTCAGGGTAATGACCCAGAAAATGAAAATGAATTCTTCAATCTTCGTCATGCGTCTTTAAGGAATGTCATCGAGAGAATATTTGGTATTTTTAAATCAATGTTCACAAATTTTATGTCAGCACCTCCATTTTTATTTAAGACACAAGCAAAACTTGTATTAGCATGTGCAGTTCTACATAACTATCTTCGCAAAAAATGTCATTCTTATGAATTTCCAATTGAACCGGTGGACGAACCTTCATCTTCAACATTACCAGTTAATAAAGACCATAACTTTGAGCCTATTATTCAAACTCAAAAGCAAGAGTGACATGACGATGTTTGGAGGACTAGTATAGCTATTGATATGTGGATGAATGTTATTTAAGAAGACATAATATTGTAGAAAATTATTATTTATTTATTTTTATCTCTGACTCTTTTTAAATTTGAATGTATTAAAAATCTTGAACTTTTATCGTATGTCATAAATCCATCAAGTTTTGCAAAGTCCACAATGTCCTACATAATCCATTAAAATCATGGTTAAAAAGTTTTTACAAATCTTGAAAATTATTAAAAGTCATAAAAATCTTACAAAGTTTTAAATCCGCATGACTTTTTAAAGTATAAAAAGTTCTTTAAAATTCTAATCCAATACACCCCTTAGCTTTTTAGTTGTTAATAGTTAGCTAACGAGTATCCATTAGACTTAATTATTTTTAATTTTTTATGTTATTTCAATGTTGGTATTTAGTTAGGGATTCTTACTTATGGGTTACTAAACTTCCTACTGGGTTAGGTTTAAGTTTTCACTTTTAATCTTTTAGTTTTAGGAATTAAGATAATAGGTGTATAAAAATAAAATTCAAATTCAAATCGTAATAAATCGGTTATTTTGGTTCTACCCGAAATTGATCGGGTAGAATTGATACTCGAAATATTAATTGAACTAAGAATCGATCCTAGTACCGGAACCAAAAAATTTAGTTCTCGGTTCCGGTTCGATTCCAGTTGGAACTGAGAACTAAAAACTGTTTGCTCACCCCTAGTTGTGAGCATGCTCCAGTTAATGACTAAGAAAATCAAGATAGAACAATAGAAAAAAATCTGAAGATTAAGACGAAAGAGAGATGGAGAGACAGAGAGAAAAATTACCTTTTCTAGTTGCCAATAGGCTAGGATACGGTAATGTGATGCATTCACAGCAATGGTGGACGACCGTCCAAAATCGAGAGAATTAAACAAGAAAGAAAGATAGTGAGAGCTAGGATACGGTAATATGATGCATTCGCGGCAATGTTGGACGACTTTTAAAAATCGAGAGAATTAAACAAGAAAGAGAGATATTGAGAGAGAGAAATGGAGAGAGAACATACCTAGAGTGTCGGCGACAAGCTTGGATGCGGCTGGAGGAGCAGGTGGTCGTCTGAGAACCCGAAGGTTTCAATTTGGGAGAAATCCAATGAACAAGACTTTGAATTCTCGATGTAATAAGAATTTAGCGATAATTATGTGATGATCCGTCAATAATTTTATAGATTATTTTTATTTTTTATAAAATTACTTAACATCTACAACAAAATTTATGTTCGTCGTTTATTACCAACATACATTTTGTTGTAGATTCTTCATTGAGCTTTCCATGTGAATTTCGTGTTAAATTACATCATAGATTCGTCGTTAAGTGTGTTTTAAACACCGCATCCTTAGTCCGTCATAGTTCCATCGTTTTGTAAAAATGAATTTTTAGTCCGACGTTAGTTCTATCGTTATATTCTTGACTTTTTCTTGTTGGTAAGTATGAACAATATGCAGAATATTAATTATGTCAAAAAAGAATGAAATAACGAGGAAAAACTTAACTTGTTATAGAGTATACATTCATAACTTCACGCTCTTGATCTTGTTGAGTGAATCCAGAACCTCGAAGTTGTGTGGTCTTGAACCTTCGAACAAACCTTTTCAAATAAAACATGTGTAATGTCAGATTCCTCATTTTAAGCTCTGGATATTGTATGCATTTGGCTTAATAATGAAGATAAATTTAACAACTATTACTTAGAAATATTTGAGAAATAACTTGGTTTTTTGAACTTTCATGCTTTATATATAAATATTGATATTTGAATGCTTTAAATCCTCATGTTCTTTGTAATTTCTAATAACATCAGTCATCGTGTCTACGGAGGTTGTGTTCTATTTATAATTGTTGGACTTGTAGTACTCCTTCATATAGCCATTTAAATTTTGAACTAGTGTGTAACCCATTGAAAATCGACGGAAAATTACTTTACGTTGTATTATATATGTGGTTACTATAAAAACAATAACATTTCATTTCAAATTGATATATAAAAAATAATTTTGAACTTATAAAGAAATATTTATAAAATAAAGATTTACATAATTTTTTACTTTATTTATATGTATGATATATATATATATATATATATGTAGGGGATTGAAAATAGATCTATCTGTGTTAACTAATAATAAATTTGAACCATCCATATTTTTTATCCAATGGATATAATTAAATTATACCCTAATCAATAAACCCTAGTCAGAAAGAATAACAAATTACATGTTTTGAGGGATAAAATATTTTTAATAAGATATATACCAAAATTATCTTTTAATTTGTATTGTTGATCTAAATAATTTAACAGACAAGATTTATTTTTAGTTAACTCATACATAACCATTTTTATTTGATCTTTTTCCTATATATTAGATTACATATTGTAGACAGTAAAATATGTTTTAAACATAAAATTATGAGAATGAAATTTATATTCATTTTACAATCTTTCAAAAATTTCATCATACACTACATTAGGCGTTGAATCCTACTTGTGTTCACCATCATCACAGATTAAGACTTTTAGGCCTTTTTTGTTAGTGACTCTTGAAATAACAACATACAATTGACCATGACTAAATACAGGTCTTGATAAATATAGTCCTACGTGTGAAAGAGATTGTCCCTGACTCTTGTTTATTGTCATAGCAAAGTAAATCGTGACGGAAAACTGCCTTCTTTGGAATCGAATGGGAAATTTAGTGAAATTTGAGGGACTCATTCTCATCCTTGCAATAGGAAACTTATGTACAACCATTCTCCCTGATATCAATTGGGCATCAATTATCCGCTTTCCAAGTTTAGTAATTATCATCCTAGTGCCATTGCAGATCTCATTGGATGGATCGATATTTCTCAATAGCATGAAGATGCATCCGTCCTTCAATTTAATTTCATGACTCGCCAAACCCGAACACTTGATTGTGTTCAGAAATTCGACTGGAAATATTTCATCATCAAGATCAATTTTTCCATCAGCTTTGCAAATATTGTATGAGATAAGGTATACCCTCTCTTCTCCAGGTATTAATGACATGAAATAATTATTAATTGTATCAACAATCACATTCGTGGGTGCCAAGATAGCTCTGTCTTTAAAAATATATGGATCAAACGCAATGTGCCATATAGAGTGATATGTGTTTTCCACTATGGCTACAATAGGATTAGGTGTACCACTAATAAGAAATTCATTTGATATTTTCACCTCTGCTACTCCATCTCCAAGATGTTCACCTGCATTTTCATCTCACACTAAGGAGGGTGTATTCAATTGAGATTCTGTTGGATTTTTTTGGACTTTACAAAGTCTGTGGATTTAGAAAATCCATAGACTCCTGTAGAGTTTGACAGACTTTTTTTTATTGATTTACATGGATTTTCATAGATTTGATAGGATTGTTAAATATATTTTTTTATTGATTTACATAGATTTCAATAGACTACGAAGTAAGGGATGACAATGGACCGGGTTGGACCGGGCTTCCCTAAGCCCAGACCCGACATGTAATTTTGTGGATGGGCCCAAGCCCGGCCTATGGCCCAACCGGGCTTGTAATTCAAGTCCAAGCCCAGACTCATGTGGAGGACGGACATACATATTTTATTTATTTTATTTTTATTTTTAACATATTAAAAATATATATAATTAATTTATTTTAAAATAAATATATATTTTTTAATATTCATTAATATGTCTATTACTTTATATTTATTATACATTAATAATAATAATAATATTTATTGTATTTCACTCATATATTTTATTTAATATGTCTATTAATTTATTTTAAATTATACATTAATGATAATAATAATTGTATTTATATTATTTTAAATTTATAATTTAAATATCAGATATCTAAATATTCAGATCGGGCTTGGGCGGACTTGGGTATGCCGGGCCTATATATTAGTCCAAGCCCGACCATGGCGCCATCGAGTCGGACTTGGACAGACTTGGTTCGGACTGGGCAAAAATTGTCACCCCTAGTAGGGGCCCGAAATAACAGAATGGTAGTCGGATTTAGGGATGGCAATGGGACGGGCGGTTATATGTACAGGCCGAAGCCCGGCCCATCTCCCAGTCGGGCTTGAAAATTAGGCCCAGACGCATATGAATCGGGCGGAATCGGGCCAGACCCATGATTTTTTTAATTAATTAATTTTAAATATTTTTTATTTTTAATAAATTAAAAAATATATATATTTTTTATTGTATTTTATATATTTTAATATTTATTATACTTTTAAATGCAAATAAATATTAACTCCAAATTTATTTAGTTATATCTTATTTAATATATATATATATATTAATTTATACTTACTATATATTAATTGCAATAATAATATTAATACTATTTTTAATTTATATATTATCTATATAAATGTCAGGTTGGGATTGGGTGAGCTTCGGTATGTCGGGCCTAAAAATTGACCCAAAATCATCCATCGGACTTAAGATTTTGGCCCAAGCCCGACCCATAACGTCATCAGGTCGGGCTTGGGTGGCCCATTGTTGTCGGGCTTGGGCGGACTTGAGTCGGATCGGACTAAATTGTCATCCCTAGTCGGGTTTGTAGAAGTCTGTGGAAGAATCCGTTGAAGTCCTTAGTGATTATAAGAGATTTTGTAGAGAACAATCTATTTATATTTTTAAAAGAGAATCCATGAAAATCCATAGACTATTAAAATCCATGGATTGTTGAATACCTAGAGATTTTATAAGACTTTTTAAAATCCGTATTGAATACCTCTGGATTTTTAAAGACTTTTGAAAATCTGAATTGAATACCCCTGGATTTTAAAAGTCCAAAAAAATCCTACAGACTCCCCAACCAATACACCCCCCTAAGTATCCATTCAGCAAATTCTCTTATCTCATGAGCACCGGATCCATGCACATCAGCCTAATGTAAAAATAATTGATAAACTATCATATTAGTAAAAAAAAAATATTTATAAGAAAATGATTAATTATAATAACTTGCACATATAATGATATGCTTAGAATGATTACCTGTAATATCATGTTTTTAGTTAAACTGAGAACTTCACAATATTTCTAATGTTTTGATGAGCTTATTGTGGCATGCACAATGTCATGTCGGCTACCCTTAGGGACCACTGGCAGTATTTGTCTGAAGTTCCTCCCCCCCCCCCCCCCTCCCTAAAAACAACTAAACCACCAAACGGTTTATCAGAATAACTTCCATCTTTCGATCGTATAATACCCCTTATGCTCCTATCAAGTGCTTTAAAGCAGTATATGTGTGTCATTGGTGCCTCATCCCAAATAATAAGATTGGTACGCTTGAGGAGTTCAGTCAAAGCGCTACCAGGCTTGATCTTATGACACGAAGAGTTCTCGTCGCAATCTATTGGTATACCGAACCTAGAATGAGCAGTCCTTCTCCCTTGGTTGTCTTGCCGTATTTAAAATCCACACTTGTATTTTGATGTCTTTTGTTCTTACCTCTTCAATAACATCTGTAGTACAAATGAAAATTAAATATGATTATACTATAATTATGGTACAATTAAGTTGTTGAATACAAATATTGTTTTCAATAAATAACAAATTATACTTACCCAATACAAATTGAGAATCATGTGATGGAATATCTTTAAATGGTGCGAATGAAAATCCATTTTTGTTAATATCAGCACTTCTGACATCTCCAAAAACCTTGGTAGCAAAGACCAAATTCAATTCTCCATTCATGTTTGATTTTTGCATTCTACATAGAAGGATTATTTTGAAGTATTTGAATTTTTTTTTCTCACATATTTCTCCCTCTTTGAGTAGACAAAAACTTTTTCTGCAAACGCATAGATATAGATATATGTATTTTATGTCCTTGCATAGAGTTAAATATTATGATAAGATACATGTATAAATATTTAATTTAAATAAGAATAATATAATTAATAAATATGGTTTAAATAATTACCCATTCATCTTTCACAATCATTTCAGTTTCTTCTCCAGTTAAATCCTTCTGAAGCCATAATTTCAATATTCTCACAACCACAGTTTGATTCCTTGTTTTTCCGATGATTTGATTTAAATGTAATGTACCATGTGATGTCGACATTTTATATATTAAAAATAAGCATAAAAAAATCATGTATTAAAATAGCGAGGAAACTTTGGACCTAGTAGTAAAAGATGTAGATCGAATACAACTTATCCACAAGTATTAACAATTAAAAGATTATTTGAATAAACAATGTAATATACATATAAAGTACATGACAAAGAAAAATAAATCCCAAAAATATATTAGCCATCAAATAAATAATATTATATAGTAGTAGTACTTATTTGTGAATACAAAGATTGAAGAATATTCGTCCTCTCGTGGGCCTTATGCTACCATATTACACTAAAATTCATGTCTCAAAGTTCCTATCTCTATTCATAATTCAAGAGTAACAGTGTTATATAAATATTCTGCAAAAAGATTAAAATATAATTGTTATTAAAATATAATTGTGTAACTTCCCATCAATTTTCTTTGTGTAATTTCTGTTGTTCGAAATATTCTAGATATTTATCCACACTATAAGCAATTACAATTATATTTTCTTTGTATGGATTTTATATTTTTAATAATTAAATTTTTTGTCTTAAAATTTTTAAATATTCCCAGACATTAATTTTAAATATTCCAGATATCTATCCACACTATATAATTGTAACAATTATCCAGTAGTAGTAACAGTGCGACACATCACTGTCAGTTAAGCAATGTGACAAATTAAGAAGATTGACTAAAGATAGTATAAGCAATTTACATAATCAAATTAGTGAAAAAGGCAGCATCCTTTAACACGTGTCTTCTTAGTTAGTTACTTAGTTCGATATTAAATTCAGCTATAGAAGAGTAAGAAGGTATAAATAAGGTTGTAGGAGAATTGGAGAGGAAGACATGCATGTGTATGATGTGTTTGACATGCATGTGTTTGTGTAGCATCGCTACGTATTAATAGTTGGGCACAACTTCTCACTAACAACCAAATTTCTATTAGTCCTTAACGAGGTCGGGAGATTTAAATAAAATAAAAAGAAGTATACATTAATAAAATTCAGTTTGACAATTACCTCTTTCGCAATTCCTTCTCCACCAAAATTTAGCCTCTAACATTATAAGAAAAAAAAACCTTAGTAGAATAAAAAAGAAAATAAACGATTTGCTTTCAGTTACAAAGAGGTAAAAAAAGATTGTAATGATTAATGAACCTCACGGTGAAGGAAGAAAGCACGACAACGGCGAGGCGCTATGGAAGAGAAAACTAATAATAAATAACCTAATTTAGTTGGGAATAAAAGTTTAGCACAATAATAATAGTTATGTTAAATTTATAATATATATGGAATGTATTAAAATCTATATATTGCCACATAGAATGAACAAATTTTCAAATCGTTCAATTTCAGAATTTATATTTAATTTAACAAAATCAGTTTTCTTATGTTTAATTTATGTATTTCATGAAAATATTGCTCATTATAATTTTTTGCTTACCTTGTACAATTTGATACGAAATTGAATTGATTGTAAACTAAATATATTTATACTATTAACTTTTCAATCTATGGTAGACGGAAATCTCGATAACAGAAAAGTGTGTCTCATGATTACATTTACCTTATACAATTAATTGAATAATTGTTTAATATAATTAATAAGACAATAGAGATTTTATTTCTCTTAATATATAATTAACTAAATAATTAATTGAATAATTGTTTTCTCTAATTAATTCGCATGATTAATGTCAAATATAAAATTCAGTTGACTAAGTGTTTAATTTTTATAATTAATCCATAACATTAATGACCGTATCAATTAATTTTTCAATTTATGCTACACGGCAGTCTATGATAATAAAACAATGTTTTTGGTAATAACATTTATTTTATGAAATCATTAATTTAAATATTGCATATAAATTAAATTTACATCCAAAAAATTATGATTTTGCAACATCAACCTTGAATTAAGGATATAACTTCAATATATAGTATTTTAATACATTATATAGATTATATTTAAGTTGAATTATTCTCATTGTCCATTTTTTTAGATTGCATTTTTGGTAGGTCTACATCTCTATATTTTTCCCAAACGATCATTGTATCATGTGCTTGATGTAACATCAAGAACTAAATTGATTCCTTCATTTTAATAGTTTCATCCAACTTCAAAGTTTTGAATGATATATATATATATATATATATATATATATATATAGGGTATAGATCATATAGAAAGTGATATTAAGGTATAAAATAGGAAGCAATCATAGCCTTTAATTTTACATGATCAGCGGTTAGGATTTAAACATTAAATCCGAATTTTTAATATAATAAAATATACCATAAATATGATCTTAAGGATAATATAGTAATTTGACGATGATAGAGAAAATTATATAGTATTAATCGGCTGTTATTTATGTGGAGAGAGAAAATTATGTTAATAATTTATGGCTATAGTTACTTATTTTTATGGTATAAATTTTATTATTGATATAATTATAGTAAATATCGGTTACCATAAATTAAGGGATATTATAATCATTATAATGTACTACATATATTTCATTTTATGCGTTTTTTTATATATTGCATTGATAATTTGATATTTTTGCAATCAATTAGTTAAGTGTTTGCACTGTTAAAATAAATAATATATGATATTGTTATGCATATTTTATGTAATTGCATTATCGAAATTGGTAGGTTGCATCGTAATCCTGCTTAGTATGCATTCACTATATAACATTATATTTTTGATTTGTTTGAATTACCGACTAGTGTATACATACATATGTTTTCGCCGTCGTTTGTTACTCAGTTGTTTGTAATCTTATTTTTAATATGAAACGAAGTTTTATTTTTGTTTATTTTGCATATTCAACTTTACGGTTTTGTTCAGTATGTGATGTTGATGTGAATTTTTTTATAAACCTCATTATGTTTTGTTATATTGTACTTTATCTGATAATGCAATAATATGTACTAATTTATAATTAACTCATGCGTACTAGCATCTGTTAAAATGCATCAGTTTATTGGTCATTATGCATTGCTTAAACAATTAATTTAATGCATATATAATGTATGTAATTGAGTTATTTTATATATAGAAATGCATTATCATAAACTTGTAGTTGCATTATTAATAGGATAAATTAGAAATTATACAATTTTTGTGTATTTGAATGTTTTTTTTTTATAACAAAACGTTGTCTTGACCATGAATAATATATATTATTCATTTGATCGGTTAATAAGTCATAACAAAACGTTGTCTTGACCATGAATAATATATATTATTCATTTGATCGGTTAATAAGTCATAACAAAACGTTGTCTTGACCATGAATAATATATATTAATGTAGAATGATGTATTCATGTGTTATTGGCATATTAATTCACATGTATTATTAATATGCACTACATGTATAATCCAAATGCATTAACACACTTCTAATAATGCACTACTGAAAATCGTCTTCTTCATCGACGGTCGCTGGTCGCCTTCCTGACCTTCTCACAATTGTTGGTAAACGTGAATTAGAAGATTTTTGGAAAGAGAGAATAAGATTTTATGGTAATTGAGTGTTAATGGTAACTTAACATTACGGTTACCGAAATTAAAGTTGAAGTGAGATTTTTTAAATAATTGCTATAAACCGCCACATGTATTGTTACCTAATTACCCCTGTGCATTGTTACACAGCGATGCAGGTTCCGTGTTTCACTAAATAATTACATTTTGCCTAATTAATCATGGTCGTCGAATTGGGTTGATTTAATGACCCGAATGATTTCCTATTTTACACCAATTTAACCCTTTATACCCGAACCCTTCCCTATATATATATATATGTATGTATGTAATGCCCCGTATTTTTAATTATCGAAGTAAGCGATATTCGAATGCGCTTGTATATATATATATATATATATATTGAACATTACGGTTGAATCTATGAGAGTTGAATCTAGTTAAAAAGGAATTTTGGGTTAAAGATAACAAGTATTTACACCACAAAAAACACATTTTCTAGCAACAGAATAGTGACGGAAAATTTTTCCGTTTCTAAATTTTAACGGATTAATAACGGAATTGTTACGGAATTTGTTATTCAATTTTAGTAACAGAATTAGTGACGGAATTATCCATTATTAAAATTTGGTAACGAAATTTTCTGTTACAATTCCGTTACTAAAATTGAAAATTTCATTTTAGAAACAGAAATTCCGTTACAATTCTGTTGTTATATAGTAACGGAATATATTCCGTTGTTAAATTTTTTTAGCAACCATCAATATTACTACGGATAAATCCGTTACAATTCCGTTACTAACATCTTTAGTAACGAAATTTCTTATTTTAGTGACGAAAAAATTCCGTTGCTAAATAAACTTTTTTTTGTAGTGTTAGAGATTACTTGATTAATATCTTAAGAGATATTAATATTAAGGATATGTTATATACTTGGATAAATATATATAAGTGTAGGTATATGTTATATATATTGAGAACTATATAAATGGTATGCATAAGGTGCATACAATATAATTATGGGGATAAAATTTATCTATGTATATATATATATTAAACATGCTACACGCCTATGTATATATATGTTGTTTAAATTTTCATATGCATAGAAAACTACACGCATAAGACCTACTATATATATATATATTAAGACCTGCAAAGTTGATTTTGTTGGGAAGGAAAGAGTTATTGCACTCAAGTATGTATATACACATGCATGAATATACCAAGTAAGGTAAGGAAAGATAAGAATTTAAAACACTTACAGTAGAAACAAAACCAAATACATATATAAGTGTTAGTACATTACATTGCAGTATGTAAAAATAGAAGGAAAGAAGGAAAAATATCTATATGTGTAAGAGGTGTGATGATTATGCTACAAACATATGGGAAAAAGAACTAAGGCAGCATGGCTGCTGCAGAGAAAAGAAAACAGAGCATAGGTGGCTGTTAACCCCTCGGTTGAGTGAGGAAAGAGGAGACCTTCATCCATGCCTCTCCCATAACCTACAAATATAGAGTGAAGGCTATTAAACTAGCTAGTCTAAAACTTAAGTATTAAGTAAGAAAACAACACTATATATAAGGGGTAATGACTTACACCTAGAACCATTTATCACACAACAACCATTCCCATATCAGTGCATTAAGAGAAGTAGCAAGTAACAAGAATAAAAGCAGCCACAATTACATTCCAAGAAGAAGGAGTTAAAGGCAAAGGTAGTTACCCTCAACCCTTAAACCTTTTGTATGTTAACAAGGAAATTGTAAGACTTCAAGACAGAAACCTCTGCATTTAAGCTTTGGATTTAGCACTTGAACTTAATTGAGAACATAACACGTTTGTTGTATCCTAGACTCCAAATCCAAGACTTTACCAAGCTAGAACTTTAATGCTTAGAATAGTCTAGAATTTAATATGCTTAACAACACAATATACTCAACCGCATAGAGCCTAGCATGCTGTTAGGAACACACCTGACGATTTCAAACCTTAGACACTGACCTCAACCAAGCATACTACACATAAAAGCAAACTGAAAATCCAGAAAAACAAATATCACATAAACCCACAATTACAACTCCAGATTCATAACGTAACTTATGTTATACACTTAAATTCCTGAACATAGACACGATGTAGAGAATAAGTTTAGTGTCTTGACATCCGCTCTCAAATTATGAAGCTTCATTAAGATAATATAGAAGTACTGGACACACCTACACCAGCTACAATTAAGTACACACTAAAACCTCAACCATAGAGGCAAGAAAATGAGACTTAGTTGCTGGTTTGGCAAACAAGGCAGCCGCAGAAACACTGGAAACTGATGTAGTCGAAGGACAGAACTTCACCGCACCACCCAGCAGCAAGACCGAACCATTCCAGCCTTAATCCACACCACTCCAGCTCCTAACTCCACCCAATTCGATCCCACAAAACAAGAAATAGCAATGTAATTAGTAGAAGATTGAAACTAATCTGGGAATTTCAAACTGCCCTAAGGCCCTAACTAAAATCACAAAAATAAAAATAAAGGATGTTGTGGGTAAAGGAGATGTGGTAAGAGAGATTAGCGAAGAAGTCACACTACTACAAATTTAAACATATACTACAGTCCATACACTACGGTTATTATATCAACCGTAGTGTATGTGCGCTTTTTTGCGAAAAGACTACGCTTATAAAATCAACCGTAGTGTATATTAATAATAGACTACAGTTTTTAAAAACCGTAGTGTATGTGCGTGCTTTTTTAATACATAGACTACGGTTTTTAAATACCGTAGTGTATGTGCGTGCTTTTTTAATACATAGACTACGGTTTTTGAAAAACCGTAGTGTATGTGCGTATTTTTTTTAATACATAGACTACGGTTTTTAAATACCGTAGTGTATGTGCGTGCTTTTTTAATATATAGACTACGGTTTTTATTAACCGTAGTGTATGTTCGTGTATTTTTAATACATAGACTACGGTTTTTAAAAACCGTAGTGTATGTGTATAAAACTATTTATTTAAGAAATAAAAAACGTAGAACTTGGGGATCGAACTCTTTACCTCTAGGTTGTAAGTCGGAAGGGGCTACCATCTCAGCCAACAGCAACACTTGTCTTTAGTTTAGAAGTTAAAACATAATATATAGACTAACCCTAAAAATCCCTAAATAGGGGATGTGTTTACGCGAACTGGAGAAAGGCGCGCACACTAGAATCGCCAACCTGTAGAATTGTTGGGTCTGCTATCAATTGAATCGCCAACCTGTAGAATTGTGTTCGTAGGGGATGTGTTTACGCGAACTGGAGAAATAGGAAATCAAAACCCTAGTCGAAGGCGAATCGCATTTCCACGGGTTAGCTCTGTAAGATGATGTTTCTGTTCGTTATTCTTTATTGTTATGATTTCTTGATAAGCGTTCAAGGCGCTTAGCCTATTCTGTTCCAATCTCAGTCATCATCGGCAGTCACAACTACATGGGTCTCTTGATTAGAATGAAAAATTCATTCTTGATTTGGAGTTGAGGAGTGTTGCATTTCCAACAGTTGCGCTACTTTCCTATAGTCCTCATTTAACCTCTTCACGCCCACATTTGCTCTACTTGGTGGTGCCGTTTATCTTTCCTCAAAAATAATTTTTTCTTGTTTAGTATAATTTATTAAGATTATCATATAGTTTCTGATGGGAAATGTTCTCTGTATTCGACCATGTTCTTGATTTGCTGTAACTTATGAAGATTAATGAGAAGCTTAGATTTTTTTTTTGCTAGTTCCGCGTTGAAGGCGCTTAGCCTATTCTGTTCCAATCTCTAATTCTCTATTTAATATGAAATAGAAGTATGGAATAGAAGTATGCTCAGTATATGTAATGCCCCGCTCTTTTGTTAGAACTATCTCGTAGTAGATAAT
>JAPKLX010000097.1:608068-708258 GCA_026898415.1 Leonotis leonurus
CATTTCCATCCCGATTTTTCTTAAATCCCTTCCCAAGTCACGGTTTCACCGACTTCGCTATCCTTAGCGGAGGGCGGGCGTGACAGTATATGAAATAGAAGTATGGAGTGTTTATTTAAACATACACTACAGTCCATACACCACGGTTTTTACATCAACCGTAGTGTATGTTCGTTTTTTTGGGAATAGACTACGCTTATCATCGCGCTCGGTCAGCTGCTATGAGTTTGAAATTGCAGAAAAAAGGAAATTGTTCCTCTTTGTTTGGAATATATAACATGTGGACTTAGACAACACACAGCAAAGATCAGTGTTTGTCTTCATATATATGGTTAATAATGGTAACGTAGACTAGGGAGTCTTGTATTTATATATTGCATGTGGACAATGCTTTGTTGGAAACTTGTCTGTCTTCATATAATCAATCCAATATGTCACACTTAGATTTGTGAGTTTTAGGATTGGTAATAAGTTAGAGTGTTTGAAATGTAGATATGAGTCTTGATTGTTGTTACATCTGTTGGTACATATTATTTACATCTATTCTCTTTTTTCACACTTGGTCTAATAGATCTACTCGAAGATGAATATCTCAACTTGCGTTTCCCCTTGGCAGTAATCCATTGCATCACAGTTTCATCTCCATCATGGTAAACATTGCATGATGATTCATTGTCGATTTGATTAACTTCTTCTTCTTCTTCTTCTACTAAACCTTCAATACTTAAACAGGCACATCAAGTAATTACACCTTAGTCAGGACGTATATTCTAAAAGTATCTTCAAATAATTTCAGGTACTTCATATTGTCAAATCGGTTTATTGTTTTCGTTTCTATGTTGTTTGATATGATCCCAGTTTTAGTACTTTCAATTTGGAGTTTCTAGATCTTCATCTTTGTTTCTTTCGAATTGGGTGTTGATATTTATTTGGTGTGGATTAGCTCTTCACTTTATTGCTTAATGAAGATGGTAGAAATTAGGAGTCTTCATTTCTTACTGTTCTTGTATCTGTATGTTTGAATATTTTTGGACAAAAATTAAGGTTATTTTGTTGAGATTATATGGGGTTTGAGTAGAACGTGAACATATGCTACTACTGAATTTATCTCTCTTTTTTTTATATATGTATACACTACCTTTTGCCCTTTTTTGCATATACTACTAACTTTGAATTAATTAATAATATCATCAAAATTAATAAAACCCTCATAAAATTAAAGTTGCACGTCTTCTCTTGGTGGAAACTTTTTCTTTCCTTTTGAGAGGTCTTTTTCGTGATTAATGTTATAGCTTAGTTTTTTCTTATTTTAACATAATAGAACATATACAAGAGATCTGGCACGATGGATAAAGCATGGATTACGATGCATAGATTATCACCAGAATATGAGAATGGAGTAGAATCATTCTTACAATTTGCATTGCAAAATGCAAAAGATTCTAACCAAATACCTTGCCCTTGTGCAAAGTGTGGTAATGTTAAGAGGAAAAATGTGTTCTCTATAAGGGCACACTTATTCTCCAATGGTATGGATCTTACATACAAGACGTGGAAATTCCATGGTGAAGGAACTATATCAGATAGGGTAGTCAACGAATCAAAGAATATTCATCTTAACGATCAACATGATAGTGATGATCTCATTGATATGGTACATGATGCGTATGATACTTATCAAGAAAATCCAAACGAATTTAGAAAGTTACTTGAGGATGCTGAGAAACCATTATATCATGGTAAGTGTAAATTCACCAAGTTATCAGCAATTGTGAAGCTGTACAATGTAAAGGCAAAGCATGGATGGAGCGATAAGGGCTTTGATGAACTACTGGATAATTTAGTTGATATGTTTCCAGAAGACAATGAGTTGCCATCATCGATATACAGTGCAAAGAAATGCATGTCTACATTGGGGTTGAGTTATGAGAAAATTCATGCTTGCCCCAATGATTGCATTTTGTACAGAAAGATGTACGAGAATAGCGTCGAATGTCCTACATGTGGGTCGTCAAGATGGAAGAAGATTGGCAAGACAGATACCTTAAATGTAGGAGTACCCGCAAAGGTGTTGTGGTACTTTCCACCAATACCAAGATTTTTAAGAATGTTTAGGAACAATGATATAGCTAAGGATTTAACTTGGCATATTTCTGGAAAAAGTTTGGATGGATATCTAAGACATCCAGTCGATTCACCAGCTTGGAGTTTAATAGATGAGAAATGGCCACAATTTTCTAAGGAGCATCGAAATCTTAGATTAGCTCTATCTGCAGATGGCGTGAATCCACATAGCTTGATGAGCTCCACATATAGTTGTTGGCCGATATTACTTGTCAATTATAATCTTCCACAGTGGTTGTGCATGAAGAGAAAATTTATGATGCTAACTCTATTAATATCCGGTCCAAAACAGCCGGGTAATGACATTGATGTGTATTTATCACCTTTGATTGATGATCTCAAAAAATTATGGGATTCAGGCATTGAAGCATATGATGCATATCGAAAAGAAAGCTTCATTCTCAAAGCTGTTTTGTTATGGACAATCAACGACTTTCTTGCGTACGGGAACTTATCAGGGTGCTCCGTTAAAGGATATCAAGCATGTCCCATATGTGCAGAAAATACAAGTGCCAACATGTTGAAACATGGAAGAAAAATTTCCTACAGAGGGCATAGAAGATTTCTACATGACTATCATCCTTATCGACGACAAAAGAAGGCTTTCGATGGTCACCAAGAGTTTAACTCTGCTCCTATAGCAATGACTGGCCATGAGGTGTTTGAGAGAGTTAAGAATATCCATTGTTGTTGGGGGAAAAAAGATGGGAAGAAAATAAAGGATGGTGGTTGCGGTAAAAGGAAGGCAAAAGAGCGACCGTTAAAGGATGATGGTAAATCTTGCTGGAAAAAAAAAATCAATTTTCTTTGATCTTCCGTATTGGAAGCATTTGCATGTGCGTCATGTTCTTGATGTGATGCATATAGAGAAAAATGTGTGTGAAAGTCTTATTGGCACATTACTTAACATTCCTGGAAAAACAAAGGATGGAATTGCAGCCAGAAAGGATCTAATGGAGATGGGAGTGCGGACTGAGTTGGCTCTGAAAGTGGTTGGAAATCGAACATTCTTACCCCCCGCCTGCTACACATTAAGTAAAGAGGAGAAAATGAAGTTATGCAATTCTTTGCATGGAATTAAGGTTCCTACTGGGTACTCTTCTAATGTGTCTAGCTTGGTGTCCATGAAGGATTTGAAACTTGTTGGACTAAAGTCTCATGATTGTCGTACTTTAATTCAACAGTTGCTTCCTATTGCCATTCGTGGTATCTTACCGAAACATGTTAGGTATACCATCACAAGGTTGTGCTTATTCTTTAATGTGCTATGTGCGAAGACTATTGATGTGTCAAAATTGGATGAGATTCAAAGAGATATTGTGACCACACTGTGCTTACTAGAAAAGGTGTTTCCTCCATCATTTTTTGATATTATGATCCATCTTGTGGTCCACCTTGTGCGTGAGGTGAAGTTGTGTGGGCCAGTTTGGTATAGATGGATGTATCCTTTCGAGAGATTTATGAAAATTCTTAAAGGATATGTACGAAATCGTAACCGGCCCGAAGGATGTATTGCTGAATGCTATATTGCTGAAGAGGCTGTAGAATTTTGCGCAGACTACTTATCCAATGTCTATACAATTGGAATACCATCATGTAATCGACAGACACTAGAAACCAAGCCTCTATCAAGTGCTAAATGCCATATGGTTTCTATTGAGGAGTTAGAGCAAGCACATCGATATGTACTGACGAATGATATTGAGATGGATCCCTATATCGAGTATGTCCCACACTAAATAATATTTTAGTAATTACAATATTTTTTTAATAACTTACTACGATGTTTCCTTTATCAGGGAGCATAAGGCATATCTGAAGAAAACATATCCTGCTAAAGTTAAGAATCCAAAGTCATTACAAGATGAACATAACAAGACTTTTATCCAATGGATTCGTGAACGGGTAATACATATTGTTCGAAACATATTTATCAAAATATGTATAATTAACAACTTCTAATTATAGGTTTTCTTTCAGCTTGGAAGTTCATCATCATATCCATCAAATGACACATATTCCTCAAATGAAGCACAGTCATGCCAAATTTCAACAAAGTTGAAGTCGCTGGCACATGGTCCTAGCAGTAGTGTTCTAAAATATCAAAGTTATCTAATTAATGGGATTACTTATAGTACAAAATAACGTGATGATGTAAGAGCTGTGCAAAATTCTGGTGTTTGTTTAGTTGCAAAGACGATGCAAGTATCAAGTGCAAAGGATAAAAGACCAGTAGTAACAGATATGATGTTTTATGGGGTAATTCAAGAAATATGGGAGCTTGACTATCAAGCTTTTCGGGTTGTAATGTTCAAGTGTGATTGGGTTGAAAATAGAAACGGTGTGAAAGTAGATGATCTTGGTTTTACTTTAGTAAACTTGAAAAGAATCGGATTCAAACTTGATTCCTTTATCATAGGACTTCGAGGAAAACAAGTGTTTTATGTTGAAGACCCTCAAGATTCTACATGGTCTGTCGTACTATCATGTCCAAATAAAGAGTACAATGAATTTTTTAATGGTTCAGATTTAGGAGATATTGCTCTTAGTCATCAAGCTTTAACACATGGATTTCCAAATATGAATTTGGATGATGAAAGTGATGAAAATGAACCACCGTGCATTCGTGAAGATTGTGAGGGAATTTGGGTTAACAATCTGAACTCTTAGTTTTGGTAATTTTCTATGTACTAAAGTCTAATATTATAATCTTCATTCCGTATTCTTATGTTGCATGTTTCTTATTGTAGCCTAACGTTGTATTATGTATGTTAAACTAATTTATATTGTGAACTGTCTCATGTATGTA
The DNA here is from genome assembly GCA_026898415.1 of Leonotis leonurus. Taxonomy (NCBI): domain Eukaryota; kingdom Viridiplantae; phylum Streptophyta; class Magnoliopsida; order Lamiales; family Lamiaceae; genus Leonotis; species Leonotis leonurus. The sequence continues at coordinate 613,002 of JAPKLX010000097.1, forward strand.
TGATAGCAGATATGAGTGGTGATGATAGTAGCAATGACACTGGATTGGATACAAAAGACACGCAATCAACCAAAAGCCGTAGAGGAAAAATAGTTTTGCATAACCTTGCAAAACGAAAAGCAAAAGGAATAAAGTTGGTGGTTGATTTTAACAAACGGGGGCAACCATATGGGAAGGTCGCATCTGAGATGCAAAGCCATATTGGTGTACTAGCTCGAGAAAAGGTGAAGGTGTGTTATGAAACTTGGAAAGTTGTGCCGATGGAAATTAAAGAAACATTATGGGAGCATGTGAATGTAAGTTCTTTGATCTCATGTTCAATTGCATCTATGTCTATTATTATAATATTTCAACTTGATAATACTTTTATTGTATGTTAGTATGCATATGAAGTTCAACAGTCATGGAAGTCTGGATGCATGCAATCTGCAAATCTGAAGTGGAAGCAGTGGAAATCCAAGCTATATAGAGAGCACATCAAGCCCATTCTGTGACTTAAAGGCGATATCTGGGAATTGTGTGTTGTTCTACACAAAGTAAGAAATTTTCTTACTTTCAATATATTGTTTACGTAACAAATCTTTTTATTTTAGTAAATAATAATGATTTTTACAGGCTCTTGTACGATAAATTGAAGGAGCATGATGCACTTGATAAATACCGATTTGTGGATCTTTTTTCCATATCCTATGTGCCTTACTCCAAGTGTGAAGCACGTGCACAGACTCTCGCTGATAGAATGCAAGATATAATGCCAAATCAACTAGTGATAGTGCCATGCAACGATTAGGAAACATTGGATTATATCTATTTAAAAAAAAATCCATCACTCTATATATCTTATATATGGTTATGTCGATTAGGAAACATTGGATTATATCTGTGATTGATCCACACAACGGGTTTATCTATTCTTTAGACCCTATGAGTCACCGAATTCGTGTAGATTGGAAGAGCGTCGTCAATATGTAAGGTTTATATATTTTATATAATAATTAGAGTTTTATAATATGAATATGATTGTTTTGTGTTTTTTTAAGGGCTCTGTTTCTTTTCAAAGCAAAATTAGGACAAAGAAGCAAACCATCTTGGGAAATTATAAAGGTAATGCAATATAATGATTTATTATATGTTTGTGTTGCTGCTGCTAGGGTCTGTTATGTTGATGTCATTGTTGCTTCTAGATGTAATGTTTTGTTGTGTTTTGATGCTATTGTGACCGATGATGTTGTTGTTGCTGTGTTGGTGTTGATCAAGCTCTATTTTTATTTTTATTTTGCTTTGGACCAAAGAAGTGTTGTACCATGTAGTCATTTTTCATCATTGCTTTGGTTCAAAGCTATGATATTATGTTGTTGATTCATGTATAAACTACAGTTCTTGCCTGAGATAGTATGTGATAACGGGAATGTTTAATGAGTTAGCCTTGTTAGTTTTTGTCTATTTTGCATATGCTGCAAAGAAAACATTCTGTACTTGGTTTGATTTTGGACCAAAGAAGTGTTGTACCATGTAGTCATTTTGATGTATAAAATTTGCTGCTCTTGACAAGAAGTGGCATTGAAGTTATATGTCCTATTCCTATGAGTAATTCCTTGCAGTAATCATGGCATATATATATACTTGCTAAAATTTATTTTATTTAATGAAGGCTCCGAGGCAACCTGATGGGTATCAATGTGGATTTTTTATAATGCGCTACATGAAAGAAATCGTTGAAGAACTTTTACCGAGTGCTTCTATTTCTTTAAAATCGCATGTAAGTTTTTCTTTCTATGTAGTTTATGGGACTTATCTAATTTAACCAACTATTATAAAATTTTATGGTGATATATGTTTTTTAATGTTTGTAGTTTGAGAATAGGAAATATTCTATTGCGGATATTGATGATGTGCGTGATGAGTGGGCAAATTCGATGCTTCTTTGTCAGTAGGATGATTATATGAGGTATTTACTTTAATGTTTACGTATAACAGTTAAACTATATAGTTTATGTTATCATTTTAAATTGTCTTATTCATATACATATATATATGTGTGTTTATCTTTTCAGGTTGAGGTGAAAAGGTGGATTGATGCAATTAGATTTTGCGTAGTTAACATGCAACTTCAGTTTCGTATTTTGGATATTTAGCATGTACATTGATAACTTTGTAAAGAAAATAGATATAAACAAATTGTTGGGATGACAACATTTTGTAATGTAATTATCGATGTATTTTAATTTAATGAAATCCCGTAATTTTGTGATGACAACTTCAGGTGTGTATGTATGTATATATATATATATATATATATATATATATATAAACAGGTGTGGTATACGAAACTGTAGTGTAGCTAGTTTATATTGAAGCATACACTACGGTTTTTGATAAAACGGTAGTCTATAATAAATTTTACACTACGGTTTTTGATAAAACTGTAGTCTATTTCTCAATCATACACTACAGTTTTGTTAAAAACCGTAGTCTATAATAAATTTCACACTACGGTAACTGTAGTCTATTACTCAATCATACACTAGAGTTTTGTAAAAAACCGTAGTCTATAATAACCTTTACACTACGGTTTTTATGAAAATTGTAGTCTATACTGAATCATATACTACATTTTTGTTAAAAATCGTAGTCTATAATAACATTTACACTACAGTTTTGTTCAAAACCGTAGTCTATACTAAATCATAGACTACAGTTTTGTTAAAAACCGTAGTCTATAATAACTTTTACACTACGGCTTTTGAGAAAACTGTAGTCTCTACTGAATCATACACTACACTTTTTTAAAAACCGTAGTCTATAATAACTTTTACACTACGATTTGTTAGAAAACTGTAGTCTATGATATATCAAACACTACGGTTTTCCAGAACTATTGCTTATCAAACACTACAGTTTTTTCAATAAATTGTAGTCTATACATAAACATCATGAAAAACCGTAGTGTATAGTTATAAATACACTACAGTTGAATGCTAAACTGTAGTAATTGACATGAATACACTACGGTTTTTCTGAATAGACTACGGTTTTTAAGCGTAGTCTATTCTCAACATAGACTACGGTTTGAAAACCGTAGTGTATACTAACAAGTATACACTACGGTAGTATAGACTACGGTTGTAAACGGTCATAGACTACGGTTTAAAACCGTAGTCTATGAGCGTTTTTCTACTAGTGTCACCTGAGGAGGAAATCGGGCCTCCCACGGCAGTTCCCAAATCAAAAGCCACCGAACCATCTCAAATCCTAGCCACCCGAACTGATTGCCTCATAACAGAAAGGAAACGAATTTAATCAGAAAGGAATGGAACCAATTCAAAAGTTACAGAACTCCACCAAACGCCTCCAAATTGAATCTTATTTCATAAATCTATAACATGCATGAGTTGAAAGTGTTGTAAAAGAAGATAAAAGATAAAGAGAAGAGAGGAACTCTACCTTAGAGAAACGGGCGAGTTTCTGCCGCCTAAAAAGGAGAGAGGGCGAGAGAGCAGAGGGACGATGAAGGAGCAGGGCAGTGGAAGCAGGTGGCGAGGTCAAGAAACACCACCGGAGGGAAGGACAGCGCCGCCTCTATGGAAGGCTGAGGCCGCGACAAGCGTCGCTGGCGAAAAAGTAGAAGAAAGCAGATGGTGAAAGAGGCAAAGAGAGAGAGACGAAAGTCTCTGATTAGGGATAGAGTGTGAATGGGGTAGCTAGGGTTAAACTAGGATAGAAACATCTAGAACCCAGGCCGGGTATGGGTCGGGTATCGGGCTAACTTAATAAATCGAACGGGCCCAGATTAAAAGGGGTAACTGGGCCAACAAAAATCAAAAGAACTGGGCTTAAGTAAAATGATTCATGGGGAAAATTTTAATTATAAGAGTGGGCCGAAAATTTAAATAAAGAGTTGGGCTATAGTATATTAATGGGCTGAAATTATTGATAAAACAATGGGCTACACACACATGATAAATTGGGCTAGATTAATTAGTGTTGTGATAAAATTTATTTAATGGGCTAATAGATACCTACATTATATTCAAACATTAGAATTGATAATTTAGGTAATTAATGTCTAATTATTGAATCAAGAAATCTAATTAAATCTAAATAATTGGGTTCTAAATTAAGAGATTAAATATCTCTAGGTAAGCTAAGAAATGAATTAGGGTGCAACCCAATATAAGCTCTTAAGGAATTATTAAAGAAATTAATAATTTGTAAGGTTATCTAAAGGATTAAATTGTTATAACTTGGTTATATTATTTGTATAATTAATTATAATTTAAACTAAGAATTTAATTATTCAAGTAAGTGTTAATTCACTTATATTACTCAATGCCAATTACTTGAGTAATTTGAACGAGATTTGAACCTTAGAAAATATATTGATTCAAGGGATCAATATTTCTAAATAACAAGTCGAGGCAAGAACCCAAGAATAATAGATTCTTACGTTTAAATGTATCGAATGCACTAGAGCATTTTGACTTATACGAGATTTTCTAAAGGTTTTGACGAGAGGTCGTATCTGCATTTCAGAGTCAAAGCAAGTACCAAACGAGGCTATCCAAGTAGGCTTTCTATTACAAAGAAATTATGTGTGCTCGTATGCTATTATGTTGATATTTCGAAAAGGTTTTCAAATGAGAACTTATGTTTTAAAGTATTGTATTGCCGAAATGATTTATGTTTTGTACGATGCCTATCTTGTTATCATTTAATCGAATTCGGGTTCCAGTGAGTAAGCAACCCCACTTGAACTAGTGTACACAAAGGACTGTGAGTCGACGAAGGTGTTGACCGGTCAGGTGTCCGTAGAAGGTGGCCAACTTCACGGTACACGTAGCAAACAGATATGGTAGAATACTAAAGAACTTGGACAGCTGTGGAACTATAGGTTTCACAAAAAGGATTTAGTGAACGTAGGTGCTTTAAAGGATAAAATCCCTATGTTTCACTCTTTACGGCAATGACAATTATATATGTACGTATGCGATTTCGGCATGTGCCTACTGAGTACGTTTGTACTCAGCCCTGCATGTATTTATAAATGTGCATGTTGAGACGTGATGAAAGGATGTGCTATGACGGGCTTGTCAGTCTTTTGTGTGGTTGAACTCTTGGGGGTTTACGTGTCTTCATACACGTAGATTTATGTAGATCCTTTTTCCGCCGCAAGAAGTTTCATCATTTATTGTTTGACGTAGGTGTCAATTCAGAGTTAAACTCTTTGTTATGAACTAAAACTCAGTTATCGAAATATCCTTTTGTCTCAGTTAAAGCCCTCAGTTTCCTTTATATCCTTTATTTAATTATTTTATAGTCGCGTATCCCGACTTTGCCACCAAGGGCAAAGGACGGTCGTGACAATATATATATATATATATATGGAGAAAGAGAGGAATGATATGATGCACTACTAATTTGGGCGCCAGAAGTACGCAATTATGATAAGCACCCATTTTAAGTATATTTTAGTAGTCTTATTATTATTTATTAATTGATTTTATCATTTGTTTTGAGTCATTTTGAGTCATTTTTACTTTATACAATTAATTTATTGTTTAAGTTTAGTTTCTTTGTTTTCTTGTATTTTTCGTGTTTTATGGTTAGGAAAAGGGTGAATTAGAAAGTATATAATTGAAGCATGTCTCGATAGGAGTCTGTATCTGCAAACGGATCAAAAATCGGAGTGGAAACAAAGGAGAACGAGTCAAAACAAAATTGTTGTGCAGGCGTAACAAATTCCGCGCGACCCACGTGAATGAGTTATATTTTGCGAGATTTTTACTCTATCCATGAACCTATAAATACACACCATTATAGAACCCTAGAGAGGGTCTTTTACTTCTTCTTTTCTATTCCACAAAGTTGTTTTCACTTAGATTTAAATTATAGATTAGTTTTCTACAAAATGGTTTTTCGTGCTATTTTATTTATCTTTAGTTTTTAGTTTCATTATGTGTGGCTAATCGCTTTGAGATTCTAGAGATTTTGTAATACCTATTTTGATTAATGGATTTTTTTTTAATTCATAATTTGTCTTACTATCCTTGTTTGTGATTTATGATTTTAATTCTCATGCTTTGATAATTGATCATTATTATTGTATGCAAGTTATGATTTTGATGTCTTATCTGGAATTGAATTCATAGTCGATCTCATAGATCACAATACATGTTTCCCCTTGAGACCTAACGGAGATAGAAGAACTGTAGGAGGATATTCTTTGTGTGCTTTTTGTAACTGATTTAATTATCTTGAGACCTAGCAGAGATAGAGATTAAATTAACCCACTATCATAGATTGCCCTATCTGGGAGTATGCGGTTATTTATGAGAACCTTCACATGCATTAGAATTAAAATATGGTAATTAGATTTAATTGTTGAATTCGTTAATTGATTTAGTGTCAATACATTATCCCTGTAATCTTCTCTTTATTATTTTTTTATTATATTTTGTTTACCATTGATACGATCTCATTCATATTTTTGTTTGTCTATATAATAATTGAATTTCTACACAAATTATTCTGTGTGTTTTCGTTTAAAAATAACTCGGGGATACGATACTCTATTTGCTCTATTATATACCTATTTTTATGTTTAAAATAGTGCCATCAATTTTTGGCATCGTTGCCGGGGACTGTGTAGATTAACTACACTATTAATTTTTATTGATATTTGATTATTAATTTAGGCGCTTTATTTTAGTTCATTTTATTTTAGTTGATTTGTTTCTTTTCTCTCTTTGTAGTAATGCATGATCACGAGATCCAATCGAACAGAGATCATTCCTTTGAACTTGGTGATCTAGCGAACGCATAAGAAGGAGCGAAGAGGAAGGAGGAACAAAGCCATGTCCGAGCCACATCAAAATGATAACTTGAATCGAAACGACGAGTTAGCTGACATGCGAGCTCAACTGGAGTTCTTGCAGCATCAACTAGAGGACAATGCACGCCGAGTCAATGTACCACAATAGGGACCACTCAATCACATGCATCGTCCACCCACTGAACAATTTCAAGGCGGAGGATGGGACCGACCGAGCATCAATGCTAACAACTTTGAGCTCAAGTCGGTCCTCATCAGTATGGTTAAAACAGATCTGTTTGGCGGGGGAATTACAGATGATCCAAATGCTCATCTTGAGACATTCCTTGACATATGCGACACCATTAAGCAGAATGAAGTGCCTCCAGACACGGTCCGAATGAGGATGTTTGGCTTTTCTCTATGGGATCAGGCGAGAGAATGGTTCAAGAGTCTAGACCGGATGACTATCACTACGTGGGGAGCCTTATGTGAAAGATTCCTAACAAAGTATTTCCCACTGGCGAAAGCTCAGAAAATCATCGTCGACATCTCCCAATTCTCACAAATGGGGGATGAGTCACTGTTCGAGGCATGAGAGAGATTCAAAGGTCTCCTACGCAAGTGCCCGCAACATGGATTCACACAGGAGCAGCAAATCACTCGGTTTTACTGCAGATTATCTCATAATACTAAGAGCATGGTAGATGCTGTTGCAAGTGGTTGTTTGTTGAACCTAAGTGTGCATGAGGCAGCGAGGATCATTGATGAGACCTATGAAGAGGCAGACGATCAGATGAGTTTCAGCTACAGATACAGACTCAAAGTATATTGAGCTCATTGAACAAGTTGCACTACTTAGGAGGGAATTTGAGGCTGATCGAAAAGAGAGATCAGGATTTCATGCAGCTACTGAGTCACACAGAGTGGAGGATGTTAATTATGTGCATCAGAATAACTATCTATCTCATCGATCAGGAGGATTTCAGAGCGGCAATCAGCCGTATCATCCAAACAACAGAAATCATCCCAACTTTTCCTACGCAAATCTAAACAATGCTCTACAGCCTCCACCGAGATTTGCAGTGCAGAATGAGGTTATTCAATAGCGCAAAATGCCATCTCTGGAAGAGATGATGCAGCAGATGATGGTTCAGCAGACCAATTTCATCAATCAGACAGGGGGCCGGATCACTACGTTGGAGAACACGATTACTGCAATGGGGAAACAACTGAAAATGCTCGAGACAAAAGTCGGGAAGATAGCAAATTGGGATGCAACTCAACATAAGCCGTGGCAGTTTTCGAGCAACACAGAAATTAATCTGAAGGAGCAGTGTCATGCGATTCATGTGATTGAGGAACCGACATACGAGACATGTGCACATGTGAGTCTCCATGCAGAAAAGAGCATAATTGATGAGTCGATCGAGCCAGCTAGAGCATCACTTCCGAAGCAACCCATCAAACACAAGCTTTGTGAGAAAATGGAGCGGTTTATGGAGAGATTCAAGCAGCGAGATGTCAATATCCCACTGCTTAAGACTCGAAGCGATCTTCCAAACTGTGCACAATATTTAAAAGAAGCATTTTGTCGAAAAAAGGAACTCCATAAGTTTGGGACTATCAAGTTACCTAAGGAGTGCAGTGCAGCGCTATAGCGGAAGATCTTGGATAAAAAGGGAGACCCCGGATGTTTCAATGTAACATGCGAGATCGGGGGTCAGAAGATCGAGATAGCGCTCTGCGATTTGGGAGCAAGTATCAATGTGATTCCACTAACCTTGTCTAAAAGGCTAGGAATCAGGGACACACAGAGCTCGAACATGAAAGTCCGATTTGCTGACGGTAGCACATCTGCCCAACATGGGATTATCAAAAATATTCTGGTTAAGGTGGAGGATTTCCTCTTCCCGGCTAATTTCGTAATTCTTGATAGGAAGGATGATCCGGAAGTCCCGTTGATCTTGGGATGCCCATTTCTAGCCATCAGACGAGCGCTACTTGATGTTCAAGAAGGCAATCTGACCTTGCGAGTAGGCGACGATAAAGTGATGATCTCGATGTATAAGACTACAAAAGAGCCGGGGGAGAAAAAGTTAAAAAGAAAGTCCACAGGCTCACACCGACCACATGAGGCATCGGATTCTCACGTCTCTTGATAATTTGAGGTATCGTCTAGCTTGGACGTTAAACATAGCACTTGTTGGGAGGTAAATCTACTTGCTTTCTTTAATTCGTTTTATTCGTTTTTTTATTCATTGGTGATTAGTCAGTGTTAGGATGAATCTCATATCGTATAACTTTGTCTTTCCGTCAAACTTATTTTTCACTACGTGTTAAAATAAGTTTGGGGAGGGGGAGAGGGATACGATGTGTGATTCACCACATTAGAGAGTTTCTTGTCGTTTTTTTTTTATTATTTCTTTTCTTCTGTTTTTTTTTCTTTCATTTTCATTCTCTATTTCCTTTATGTTGATGAACTCGTGTCGATTTGAGTATTTATTTTGTTTGTTATTGACTTGGTTTTGTTTGTTATTGACTTGGTGTACGCAAAGTGAGATGCCTATGATGATATGAGATTCGTATTTTTTAAAATATGTTGATTCGAGCATGTAGTAGATTTGTCTCTATCGTAATATGATAAAAGTGATTTGATGCTAAAATCTGCGAGCATTAACCCGTGTAAGGAATTTTGAGCCTTTGAAATGCTATAACATGCGTTGAATTCTTTGGGAGTGATTTTATATCTTGCATGTGATTATTACTTCTAGAACTTGCTTTGGTATCTATTTTGAAGTTGCAGTCATGTGCAAAGAATTGTGAGATGACCTTAGGCCATCTTTTGATAAGCAATGCCCTATACACTATCATGGTATTATTAATGTCAATTGAACCCTACTTTGAGCCTTTATAGCCGTTTTATTCTTAGCCTTGGGAGATGTGGATTATAAAGTTGTTGGTGATAGATTTGTTGGGTAATTAGATTCTATACCATTCCATTAGTGAATCTATGTGATTATGATCTCTGTGAGATATAGGTGCTCGATGTCCCCATAAGCTTATAAAAAAAGAAATGAAAAAAAAAAAGAAAAGTCTGTTCATAAATGAAAAAAAGAGCATAAGGGGTCGGGACCTAGATTTGTGAAAGAAATATCTAAGCAGAGTGTTCGAGCGAAAAAGATAAAGATTAGATAGAATTACGTGATGTTTGATGGTTTGATTGGTATGATTGGTGGAGGACCTCTGTAGAATGAGTAGGAGAATTTTTTCAGTCACTTAGCCAAATGTTCCTAACCCTAACCAACGTCCCCACATTACAAGCTAATAAAAGTCCTATTTGATCGCGGTTCCTGCACACTTAATAGCGGTCGAGAAATTAGACGATATGCAAGCCTATGGTAAGTTTGATTGCATTGTATTGATTTCGCTGAGTGTTCATTGATTATATTAGCCGAGTGTTGAGCGATACAGTTTTCCTGTGAGAACTTACAGATTTTTAGTTGTTGATATCACTTTTGTTGTTGACCGTAGGAGATGAGTCGAGATGTCCTGAATCAACTACAATATATTTTCTTTTATCTGAGGCATCGATGATCTTTGTTTACTTCCATTCGTGTTTATTTTCTTTTGTTCTTCATTGTTCGAGGACGAACAATAACTTAAGTTTGGGGAGGTTGATACACACTAATTTTAAGTATATTTTAGTAGTCTTATTATTATTTATTAATTATTTTTATCATTTGTTTTGAGTAATTTTGAGTCGTTTTTAGTTTTGTACCATTAATTTATTGTATATGTTTAGTTTTTTTATTTTCTTGTATTTTTCGTATTTTTATGGTCAGGAAATGGGTGAATTAGAAAGTATATAATTGAAGTTCGTCTTGATAGGAGTCCGTATCCGCAAACGGATCCAAAATCGGAGTTGAAATGAAGGAGAACGAGTCGAAACAAAATTGTTGGCGTAACAAATTCCGCGCAACCCGCGCGAATTAGTTATATTTTGCGAGATTTTTACTCTATCCATGTACTTATAAATACACACCATTATAGAACCCTAGAGAGGGTCATTTACTTCTTTTCTATTCCATACAGTTGTTTTCACATAGATTTAAATTATAGAATAGTTTTCTACAAAGAGGTTTTTCATGCTATTTTATTTATCTTTAATTTTTAGTTTTTAGTTTCATTATGTGTGACTAATCGCTTTGAGATTCTAGGAATTTTGTAAGACCTATTTTGATTAATGGATTCGTTTTAATTCATAATTTGTCTTCTTATGCTTGTTTGTGATTTATGATTTTAATTCTCATGCTTTGATAATTGATCATTATTATTATATGCAAGTTATGATTTTGATGTCTTATCCAAAATTGAATTCATAGCCGAACCCATAGATCACAATCCATGTTTCCCCTTGAGACCTAGCGGAGATAGGAGAATTGTAGGAGGATATTCTTTGTGTGTTTTTTGTAACTGATTTAATTCTCTTGAGACATAGCGGAGATAGAGATTAAATTAGTCCACTATCATAGACTGCCCTATCCGGGAGTATGTGGTTATTTATGCGAACCTTCACATGCATTAGGATTAAAACCTGGTAATTAGATTTAATTGTTGAATTCGTTAATTGATTTAGTGTCGATACATTATCCCTGAAATCTTCTCTTTATTATTTGTTTATTATTTTGTTTATCATTTATTCGATCTCATTCATATATTTGTTTGTCTAGATAATAATTGAATTTCTACACGAATTATTCAGTGTGTTTTCGTTTATCAGTCCTCGTGGATATGACACTCTGCTTGCTCTATTCTATACCTATTTTTGTGTTTAAATAATGCGATCATATTATCAAGCCATATTATTTTTTCTATTATTTTGCATATATTTCAATATCTATTTAGTAGTTTCTATTTTCACTTTCCAAATAATTACTTTTTTTTATTTTTTTATCATTATTCACTTATTTCATAATATCATACATTGTAATCAATATTCATATGCTCATTTTTTTATTTAAAAATTTATTTAATTATTATAATTAAATTTATAAATTAGTTGTAGTTAAGAAATTTTAATTTGGACTAATATATAACATTAAAACTTTAAACTCTAAATCCTAAACTTTAATCTCTATATCCATTAAAGTGTTATCTTAATTTTTTTATATATTAAATAAATTTACACCCTAATTGAAATTGATAAAACCTAATCAAAATTAAAAAAAAAATTCTTATTGAGATATATAAATTTAAGTGTATTCAAAAAACCTAATTAAAACTGATAAACCCTAATCACAAAATATAAATTCAGTTAATATTAATAAATTTCAATTGAGATAATTATTTTTATTCAATAAAATCAAATTAACATTACTCTACTCTAATTTTTATTAATGAATCATGTTTAAATCTAAGTTTATTGCTCTTAAGCGAGATATAATAAAAAATAGAAAAAAAATATCTGAAATTCTAGAACGTAAAAACAAAGTGTGAAGTAAAATGCAAAAAAAAAAGAAGAAAATATGTGAAAGAATGATGTGGAGTAACTGAAAGAATGTGGAGTCGCTCAGCATTGTTGCTTAAGGATGTGGCTTAGCAGATCAAATATATATATAAAAATATACTCCAAATTCGAAATGAAAAGATGTGATACTATACGAAGAGAATTAAAAAGTACAACAATATTCAAGCCGAGTGAATAAGTTCATAGTCATAGCTTTTAGAAATACTCGATTCATTTAGAACATCACCATCGAGAATTATTTTTTGTGATATAGTTGATTGTCCTAGACATTAAGGTGTAATTGAAGTTAAATGGTATTCAAGAATAAGAAAGATAAAACTAGCGAAATAGTCAGAAACAAGGTTAGACAAGTTGTCACGGACTCACGGGTTATTCTCAGGAAGAATGAATTGATTTTGATGGGACAATCGCACAGGAAAGACTTGAAGTAATCATATTATTCCTAACCTATGCAATTTAAGGTTTATTAGATGGACGTCAAGAGCACATTTTTAAATGAAATTGTGAATGAAGAAGTTTATATAGAACAATTTTCACACTTTGAGAGTGTCTATATAACAAAGTTTATAAGCTTAAGAAAGCACTATATAGGTTAAAACATACACACATAACAAGATATCTCATGTTTCAAAAGAAGTTTAGTGGATAAAACACATTTCATGATCAAGTACAAAGCAAAAATACTGATAATAAAAATATATATGAACGATGTCATGATTAAAATCTCAAAACTTATAAGATAAAGTTTCAGAACTCATGAAAATTGAGTATTAGATGTGAATGATGGAGGAAATATGTTTCTTTGTAGATGATCAAATTTCAAAAGAAGATTGACACGACAAGTAATTGGGATTTTGCAAATTAAAAGTGGAAATATGCATTTCATAGTGATGCTCTCGAAACATCATTCATTATTGACATTATATGTACATATTACTAATTATAAGTCAAATTCTTCATCAGCATCCAATTAGGGAGATTATTTCATGTTCAATGATGCAACTTACAAGTCACCAAGAATATTTACTAGAGGTTTTGCATCAATCAACTCTTTTTCAAGTATTTAAGCTCAATATCTTCAAAACTGCCCCAAAATTAACTAATGCAAGTTTCTCCACATTAAAGTCATTAGTCATCTGAGCTTTATTATACTTTCTAGAAAAAGAAAAGAATGACAAATAAAAAAAAATCAATATAAGTTACCCCTCTACGTTCCCTTATTAGATGACAAATGAGCACGAATAATTAAAAAAAATTGAGGTCCATAAAGTGAAATATCATTTGTTATTTAAAAAAATATTCGTAGCGCTCCATTTATATATAGTTCTTTCACCAAATTGGCATGCTTTTAAATTTGTCTTCTTCCACTTAATAAAAAATGAAAAATCAATAAAAAAAGTATAGTAATTTCGAGAGATATTGGTCCATGCAATGGGTCCAAGTTTATTAAGAGCCACAGTGTTCTTAATTAAAGAGAAACTTTCAAAAATAAATCAACTGTGACCACTTCAGGCTAGATATTTCTCTAATTTTTTTATTTTCCTAATTTTAATACCCCATCTCTTTTTTAAATCTATGCATAGTTATAGATGTAAATGAAATAACTATAAAATATAAGGAAATTTTGTAAATTTTCACTTTTATTATATGCTTTACGTTACATCATAAACATGGCATTGTTCAATTTGAAATAAATAAATAGGGAAGAAAGAAAGAAGAAGCTGAATATGAAACCGACATCCCTTCGCAACAAAGATATTTTACTATTATTAATTTTTGTCCCGATCGAGGAAGAGACGGGTTTTCTTAAGCTACCTTATTAAATTTGATTACTGTGATATAGATTTGTCGTTATTGAATGTAACTCAATTCCTAGAAGAAGAAAACCAGTAATTAGATTCTCAATTTTCACTCAAACCAGGTAATGAGACGAGACAAGCTATTAGAATATCAATCTACCAGAAAAATTTCGCTAAAAGTTTAAATATAAAACTTGGTGATAACTGGTATAGGCATGAATAAATTGTTAGTGAAAATGGTATGTTACGTACCCTTTAGATTATTTCGTTTAAGGCCACTACTTTTCAAAGATGGAATAAATTATGACTTCCCATCATAGTAGGTCATATTTGACATGCAACAGAGCAAGATATAAGGAGTAGTAATATTTTAAGTTTCCCGAATCATTTTAGTTTAGTCTAAGAGACTATTAATTTAACATGAATTTTATTATTTCCAGTATGGTTGAAATTTGAGGAATTGGACCCATATCAGATGGTTTTCTTCTAGGTTTTAGAATTATATATGTTATATTAAAGAAAAAGTAAAACATTTCATTTTTTGATATAAATAAAATTACACCGAGTCACGAGTCCATTCTGACGCTTTTCGTCTCAACCATAAATGATTCTAATATTAAATCAATACATCATACATGTACCCTAATGAAACTTTTCCTCTTTACATGACATAGCTACGTAAAGTTAGTAACCTATGCAAAATTGTGGGTGTTTTTTTCTTCACAGTATCAAACCCCAACTCAGACCCGCGACCGAGCTACAATGGGGCCTCAGGGTCCCCTGCCACCCCCAAGATTTTTCCAATAAGGATAACACAAAATTTTTGGGTACGATTATTAAGAAAGGTGTATAAAGTTGTATAAGAATGATAAAATTAAAAGTGATAGAATACATACTTTTTTAAATAGAAAATTTTTACTAATTTTAAAATGTGCCATTTTTAGTGGGGATTAGTATATATATTAGAAATCCTTTGTTTAATTGTTTAAAGTAATTTTCGTAGCACACTTAGCTCATTGATTATCTTTATTTTGGAATACTTATGTTCTCCCTTGTTCGGATCTCTTTATCTATATTTTTTTATAGTTATTATTTCTTTAATTCAATTTTGTTTGTATTCTATTTTTCACTTTAGTTACTTATTTATTGTTTTAATTTAACTTATTTATACTCTATTTTTTACTTTATTATTTATTTCTTGTTTTATTTTTAATATTTTTTTAGTTTATTTATATTTTAGTTATTTATTTCTTATTTTATTTGTTGTAAAGTTATTTTCTTATTTATTTACTTTATATATAGGAGTTCAAATATTAAATTCTACACATTTATATATTTATTTTTATATGTTACAATACGATATACTAGTATTCACTCAATTTCAATAAACAAGTTTTTTTAATTGTGACAATAAATTTGATACCACTCCGTCCCTTCTAAAGAGAGGCGTATTATATTCAAATGAGTGTTATATTTTAATGAAACGCCTCTATTTAGAAGGGACGAAGTGGTATAATTTAAAAATAATAAAAATTTCTTTAAAAAATATGAATCGTGTCACAATCATAATTTGTACTACAACTTTACACATTCTCTCTAATATCAAAACATATCATGCATATTAGCATGGAGGAATAATTTTTTAAATTACAGAGGACTCGAACTCGAATTTATTATTTTAGACATTAAAATTCTATCAGTTTACTATTAGACAAGGTTAATGCCCCATGAATGATGTAATATGTCTCATAGATAAATATTGTTTTTATTAATTCTTACTTTATAAATATGATTTATTTATTACCGTATAGTTTAATATCATTTAATACTCCCTATGTCCCACCTCAATTGTCTCAAATGCTTTTGGATCGCATATCAATACTCATTATATTATCTTCTTAATTACTTTTTCCACCTACTTCTTTCACCTACTTTATTACCATTAATACCATCCACTACATCATAATCTATACCTCTTTAGGAAATGAGACAAGTGAGGTGGGACACCCTAATATGGTAAGTGAGCCAACTGGGGTGGGACGGAGGGAGTATAAAATAATGATAATAATAATAAAAACAATAAAAATAAATTAATATAAAATAAAAATTATAGCGACTCGTATGTTGATATGACAATGTCACATTAATTATAGCCACGTTAAGTTGTGCCCACCACGACGGTAAAACAATCTTGAAGTAGAGAAAGCTTCCCACATATGTGAGAATTAAGAGTAAGGCTGTATTTAATTGGAGGGATAAGGGAGGATAAGAGAGGATAAGGAAGGATAATAAATCAGTATCTTGTTTGGTTTACCGTGTAAAAAATTCAGGCAGAGGGTATTAAATTTCAGGCAACTACTTATCTCATCCCATGATATTAATTAATACCAAATATTTTGCGGTATAATTTTATATTTCCTTTTTTCATTTTATCTAAGTAATTAAAATAATTAACATTTAAACATTTTATCTTGTATATATCAATTTCATACTATATGAACAATATATAAGACTAAATCTACTGATGAGGTATAAATATTTTTTAATGCAAACAAAACTATATATAAAATAGCGATCCTCGTTTTGAGTTATAACTTTATATTATATTATACTCCTTCCGTCCATGAAAATGGTTTACGGTTTGACCCGGCACGGGTTTTAATATTGTGTTTTGACTTTAATGGGGATATGTAGTGAGTGGAGTTAGGGTCCCACTTCATATATAGTTCTAAATTGGTTGTGAGTAGTTAGTAGAGTTTGGGTCCCACTTAAAGTATTGTTTTAAATTGAGTTGTGTGTAGTGGATGTGGTGGGTCCACTTACTATAAAAGGAAAGTTTCAAATGTAAACCATTTTCGTGGACATCCCAAAATGGCAAAACGTAAACCATTTTGGTGGACGGAGGGAGTACTATTCATTTTACAAGTTTAACTAGCAAAAACAACCTGATAGGATGTAGCCCCACTAACAGGCCCAAACAAGACTAAGGCCCAACATAACTGGACCTCGGCCCAAGAGACCGGGAGCTCGGCCCAAAAGCCCAGTCATTTCGGCCCAGAAGCCCAGCCACCTCGGCCCAGAAGTCCGGCCCACGATCCCGGATTTAGCGCCCCACGATCTCGGATCCGCCGTAACTGCCACTAGTTACCTATAAATATAGTCTCTAAAGCCAGATTAGGGGCAGATTCTTTATACTCTCTCAAAAACTCAATATCAATACAAAGACTATCTTTTCTCCGTGGACGTAGATCTAACAAACGATCGAACCACGTAAATCTCGTGTTCATCTTGTTCTTTATTTTATCATCGTAAAAGCACTCTAAAAATTGACGATCGAACACTGGCGCCGTCTGTGGGAACTAATAAATTCTGTGATATCGATCAACGTTTTTTGAGTGAAGATACGATGGTGAGATCTACCCGCTCCACCGCTATAGCTGCTGCTGCCAAGGGCAAACAGAACCAGGCTGAATTACCCACTAATCCACCTCATACATCCACCAATGAAGGGGATGTACGCCAAGCCCGACCTAATAGGCAGCCCGTGCTCCGCCGAACTCCTGATGGTCACGTGGAAGATGTATATTCAGGTCGATCCAACGACCCTATTAGTAGCGGAGAACCAAACCAAGATCATCAACAGGGGAACGCCGCGCTCCAGCCTCAGCTCGGAGACGCGCTCAAAGCGTACCTAGACCTCCACCAACAAGACTTCCTCAAGTTCGCCGAACAACATCGGCAGCGAAGTCAAGATGAAGGAGACAGAACTGAACCACCGCAACGGAGACCTCCGAACCTCCAAATTGTCGAGGACAGGAGAGATGAGCTTCCCCTAAGGCAGCGAGATCGTCGGGGAAATAATAACCTCGTCTCACCTCGGCGTGGTTCAACGTCACCTCGTCGAAACATCGGTCCTTTCCGACGTGACGAGGATGACCACAGAGAAGGGAGATTCACTGTTTACAGTCGAATCGCCACCCCCTTCACCAACAAAATACTCTACACTCCGCTCCCATCAACATATAGGGTGCCACCAATCAAACCATATAACGGTTCTTGTGACCCCAGCAACTTCTTGTCACAGTACCAATATAACATGTTGAACCAAGGGCTCGCCGAAGACGTCTACATGTGCAAAGTCTTTCCCGAACTACTGATAGACAACGCTCGAAAGTGGTTCGACAACCTTCCGCGCTGCAGCATTGGGCCGTATACCGACCTGCTAGACGCCTTCGAACATCGTTTCTTCCAGAAAGCCGAAGCTAAGATCAGTTCGGCCCAACTCCTTACGCTCAGACAAGGACGAGGAGAAACAATCAGCGACTTCCTGGCTAGGTTCTATAATGAGAGCCTTAAAGTCGACCGTCTGTCAGACGATGTCCTTATCTCGGCATTCCAAAATGTCATTCACTCTGGCACTCTCTTTAGGGAGCTCGTAAAAGAGCGCCCCCAAACCTCCAAACAACTGTGGAGGATTGCTGACACATTTGCCGAGGCAGACGAGGCTGACAGGAGAAAAAGGGCGGCAGACCGACCTGAAAGTCACGACAAGAGAAAAAGGGAGGAGCGTACTGATCATGGGCAAAATCGATGAGGTGCCCTCGAGAGGATACAGCGAGGTCCATTAGCATCCCGCCTCGGACCTCGGCCCAATCAAGATCAAAGTCCATTCACTCCGTTAACAAAACCCCGAGCCGAAATATACGAGCTTCATGCTAACTTATTCCAGAAGCCGCCGCCGTTGTCCCGAAGTGGATCGAAGCGACGGTCCAGAGACAAGTACTGCAAATTCCACGACGACCACGGCCATGACACCGAGGACTGCCGAAATCTCGCCTCAGACATAGACCACCTAGTGCGATATGGTACCCTTGGCAAATACCGAGGTCGCAACCAACAAGACACCCGACCTCAAGGAAAAAGCAAACGAAGTAAGAATGGAGGAGGGGAAAATTGCTATCCCCATCAAGAAAAGAAGTCAAGGCACGATGACGAGGACGAAGATGAAGACCAACCTCAATATGACGGAATCATCGCTGCCATCACCGGACTCCCTCAAGGCGCTATGAAGTCCTCACTTAAAGCCGAGGCCCGAAGTCAACCAAAAGAAGAACCTTCACAAAAAAGGTTCAAAAAGGACGAGGTCGTCACCTTTTCGAGCGACGACCCAGTCCCCCACGCTGTACCTCATCAAGATGCTACTATCATCAAAGCTGTGGTGGCCAATAAATTGGTTCACCGAGTGTTCATCGACAGCGGAGCCTCGGTGAGCGTGCTCTTCAAGAACTGCTTCGATAAACTCGATATCGAAGAAACACGCTTAAAACCAGCACCCGTCCCGTTGAAGAACTTCACACAAGAAAAAACCTTGACGGATGGCACTATTTCACTCCCTGTAACATTTGGAAGGAGTCCGTTATCTTCCACGAAGATAATCCACTTCTTCGTCGTCAAAGCCAACTCCCCCTACAACATCATCTTGGGAAGAGATTGGCTAATAGCGACAAAGGAGATCTGCTCGGCCTACCACCTAACGATCAAGATTCCATCTAAGAACGGGGTGATTACGCTCAGAGGAAACCAAACACAGGCTAAGGAGTGCATGCAGGTCGCACTTCGAGGTTCTGGGGTGCAATATCCTCAAGCATAGCAACTACAGAACCCTGAGGTGACGGAGTCGGTGTCACCATCTGTAGAACCTGTTGAAGACGTCGTATTATACGAAGACGACGTGTCCAAGGTCGTCAAGGTCGGGTTTGTTGGAGAAAGCGAACTCCGAAGTCGAGTTGTTCGGTTACTTCAGGAGTTCAGAGACATCTTCGCTTGGTCACCCTTAGATATGACTGGGGTATCACCAAGCGTCATCACTCATCACCTCAACATTGACCCCGAGGTGAAGCCAGTTCGGCAGAAGCAACGAGCCTTTGCAGCCGAGAGAAATCAAATCATCCATGACGAGGTACGCTAGCTACAGAAAGCAGACATCCTATTCGAGGTAAAATACCCGACGTGGTTAGCCAACCCCGTAATGGTAAAGAAACAAGGAGGGGGGTGGCGAATATGTGTCGATTATACCGACCTCAACAAACACTGCCTTAAGCACTGCTACCCTCTCCCCAACATCGACAAGAAGGTTGAAGCCCTCGTTGGTCACGAGGTGTTCAGTTTCCTAGACCTATACAAGGGGTATCATCAAGTCCTCATGAGCACCGAAGACGCTCCGAAGACAGCTTTCGTCACGGACTTCGGCATTTTTGCGTATAAGAAAATGCCTTTTAGACTCAAAAACGCTGGAGCTACATACCAAAGGATGGTCGACAAGATATTTGAACTTCACATCGGTCAGATTGTCGAAGTGTATGTTGACGATATAGTCGTCAAAAGCAAGGAAGTTGACACTTGCTAAACGACCTCCAGGTCATCTTCAACCTGCTCCGCGAAGTGAACCTGAAATTAAACCCGGGAAAATGCACTTTCATGGTCCAATCTGGAAAGTTCATAGGGTGTTGGGTCTCTCGCGAAGGACTAAAAGCCAATCCGGCAAAAGTCAAAGTTGTCCAAGAGATGCAAGTACCGAAGTCCATTCACGACGTGCACAGACTGACGGGCTGTCTAGCCGCATTAAGTCGTTTCCTTTCTAAAGCCGCCGAGAAATAACTCCCGTTTTTCAAAATTCTAAAGAAGGCTCCGAACTTTGAGTGGAACGACGAGCACAAGTTGGCTTTCGAAAACTTAAAGAAGTACCTCGCAAATCTACCTACCTTATCTGTCCCAAAGGAAAGCGAGGTTCTCTCTTTATACCTCGCCACCTCAGACGAAGCAATAAGCGCAGTCCTAGTACGAGAAGGACCTCGACAATTACCTGTTTACTTCATAAGCCGGGCACTAAAAGGACCAGAAACGAGGTACCAACCCCTGGAGAAGGTCGCGCTCGCGCTAGTAAATGCCGCAAGAAGACTTCGACCATATTTTCACGCTCATCCAATACAAGTCTTAACCGACCTCCCACTCCGACAAGTACTCACAAAGCCCGAAGCTTCAGGACGAATTGCCAAGTGGGCGGTAGAGCTCGGCGAACATACGATCTCCTTTGCACCTCGGCAGGCCATCAAAGGACAAGCACTAGCGGACTTCTTAGTAGAAGCAGTATTCGCGGAACCTCCGAAGCCCACGGAACCTATCAAGGATAACATCCAAGAGGAAACACCGAAGTTACCTCCAATAGATTGTTGGAAAATCTATATGGACGGAGCATCAGACCATAAAGGAAGTGGAGCCGGAATCTTGCTCGTCAGTCCGGAAGGAAAAGAAACCACTTATGCTCTACGGTTCAATTTCCCGACAACAAACAACGAAGTGGAATACGAAGCCCTAATAGCCGGACTTCGCCTCGCACAAACTCTTCAACTACGAGCTGTCCAAATCCACAGTGACTCCCAAATTATAGTGAGTCACGTGTTAGGCAGATACGAGGCACGAGGTGAACAGATGAAGAAATATCTCCATAAGGTCAAAACCCTACAGCAAATCTTTTCATACTTCGAGTTGATACGAATCCCGAGAGGTGATAATGACCGAGCTGACGCACTAAGCAAACTCGCATCATCATCCACAACCTCTCATGTAGAAGAAGTACAAACTCGAAGTATAGACGAGGCCGAAGTAAATACGGTGACCGATGACGAACCAAACTGGATGACACCTCTTCGTAATTACTTAGAAAGAGACGAACTCCCTGCTGATAAGGTCGAAGCTCGGAAGCTTCAGAGCAAATCAGTTAAGTACATTCTAGATCGGAGAATATTGTACAGAAAGTCGTACCTTCAACCTCTTCTAAGGTGTGTAGGATCCAACCAAGCAAACTACGTTCTACGCGAAGTACATGAAGGATCCTGTGGCAGTCACATCGGAGCTTGTGCCTTAACTAGAAAGGTCATGAGATGGGGGTATTATTGGCCGACCATGCTTCAAGACGCAATCGACATCGTCAAGTAGTGTCCGAAGTGCCAGCTCCATGCAGTAGTAACAAGGATACCTCAAACCGAGCTGACCAGCATGCAAAGTTCTTGGCCATTCATGCAATGGGGGATAGACATCGTTGGCTTGTTTGAGCAAGCTCCTGGCCAGCTGCGATTCCTTATAGTAGCTATTGACTACTTTACGAAGTGGGTAGAAGCAAAACCCTTGGCGAAAATTACAAGTAAAAAAGCCCTAAACTTCGTTTGGAAAAACATAGTCTGTCGCTTCGGCATACCCCATGTCCTTGTCTCAGAT
This sequence comes from Leonotis leonurus, assembly GCA_026898415.1. Taxonomy (NCBI): domain Eukaryota; kingdom Viridiplantae; phylum Streptophyta; class Magnoliopsida; order Lamiales; family Lamiaceae; genus Leonotis; species Leonotis leonurus. The sequence continues at coordinate 635,416 of JAPKLX010000097.1, forward strand.
AATGGAACTCAATTCACGGACAAGACATTCTGAGAATGGTGTGACGAACTCCACATCCAGTAGAAATTCACTTCGGTGGCACACCCTCAGGCAAATGGCCAAACCGAAGTCACAAACCGAAAAATAGTCAAAGGGTTAAAAACCCGCCTCGATCAGGCCAAGGGAGATTGGGCTGAAAATTTGCCCCAAGTTCTATGATCTTACCGAACTACTCCCCGGACATCCCATGGAGAAACACCGTACAGTCTTGTCTATGGAACCGAGGCAGTGATCCCAGTAGAGATCGGCTTGCCGAGCCCCCGAACACTTAACTTCGCCTCCCAAGATAACGAAGAGAGACTTCGAACTAACTTGGATTTGTTGGAAGAAAAACGAGAACAAGCCTGTGTACAAGAAGCCCGGTATAAACAGCAAGTAGCTCGGTATTATAATAACCGAGTGAAGCATCGACAGTTTCAAATAGGAGACCTCGTACTTAGGAATAATGAAGTTAGTAAGGCAGAAAAGCTCGGCAAACTGGAAGCCACTTGGGAGGGACCCTACCGAATCCAAGAAGTCCTCGGCAAAGGATCATACAAGCTCGCCCATTTATCTGGTGAATCAGTGCCCCGAACTTGGCACATTTCCCATTTGAAGAAATATTATTTATAGTTTAAGATAGTTCGGATATAGTTACTTTCCATTCCATGTTACTTTATATTTTTTATACATGTTATCTCGAGTCCAAATCAAGCAAAAACTCCAAATTTGGAATAGCACCTAAACGCGCGTAAGGAGACCACTCCTATCGATAAATTCGACAAGCAAGGAAGCCTCAACTTCGTCTTTTAAACGAAGTGGCTATTTAAAAGCCCAAACTTCGTCTTCAGACGAAGTGGCTACTTAAGGCTTTAACTTCGTCCTTAGACGAAGTAGCCGCTTAAAAGCCTTAACTTCGTCCTTAAACGAAGTGGCTACTTGAAAGCCTAAACTTCGTCTTTTAAACGAAGTGGCTATCTAAAAGCCTTAACTCCGTCCTTAAACGAAGTGGCTACCTGAAAGCCTAAACTTAGTCCTTAAACGAAGTGGCTATTTAAAAGCCCAAACTTCGTCTTCAGACGAAGTGGTTACTTAAGGCTTTAACTTCGTCCTTAGACGAAGTAGCCGCTTGAAAGCCTCAACTTCGTCTTAAGACGAAGTAGCTACTTAAAGATTTGACTTCGGCACTTGACGAAGTAACCACGAGTTCATGTTAGCCATTACAAATAATCTTGAAGCAAACTTGATCATACAATCGAGAAAAGCTTTAGAGAAGTAATGATGCAATAGAAATAAAACTTTATTTCACAAAAAATATTACATCACGGAGGAGGGTCCGAGCCCGAAGGTCTACTAAAGCTAAGGTATTTCCCTACAAAACCCGGACCCGAACTCGAACCAGCGCCATGGGCGAGCACATAATCCAAGAAAACCATCCCCTGACCACGGCCGAAACCTCGTCCTCGGCCCCGACCTGGAGTGGCAAATCGACCTCGGCCCCCTGCAGCACGTCGGCCACCTCCTCGGGACATAATAGCTTGAGTTTGCTCCCGAGTCAAGGCCGCGCTGGGGGGGTGCACACCCGCCAAATTACCACCCAAAAAATCTTGCGCGGACGAGTCGAGCTGGGCATTCTTGGACTGCACCCACCTCTTTAGCTTCGGGTTCCTATTCAAAACTGTCTTATATAAGGAATCGAGTTGGAGAAGTTCGTCTTCCTGTTCGCGGACTTGCCACGAGTCCTCTCCGTACCTCTCTAAATACTTCTTCACCCGAGCACGGACATCTTTTATCTTCATCTGGACCTCATAAATGGTCAACCGCCCGCTCTTATGGATAAGTTCTTCGTACTCTGTATGCTCCTCCACCATGGCCTTAAAGGTTTGGATGTCATCCACGGCTTGTTTGAACTTATCTTCGAGCTCTAAGAACCTCGCATGCTCTTTGTCAAGCTTCTCTTGAGCCACACGACGCTTCGCGTCAGCCTCGATTTCAATATTATTAGCTCGACTTTTCCAACACAAAGCTTCAACTTCGGCAGCCTCCATAGCCCGACGAAGTGCAAATATTTCTTGTTCAAACTGTGAAGTGTCGAAAAAGTTAAGAGCAGGCTACAAAAACAAAAAACAGACACAATTCAATAAAAGGTATTTTATATACTTTGTTGAAAAGCGCCGCCCTAGCGGCGACGAAGTACAAGGCTACAAAAAAAAAAAAAAAACTACAAGTCTTCCGTACCGACCTCTTGCTCGTCGGCCCCGCCATCCTGGCCTCCTCCGGCAGCGTCCCTTGACAGTTCGGCAATAACTGCCTCCAGCTTATCGTCCCTATCCACAGGGCAATGCCGAACTGCCCTCTCCGAGAGAAGAGACTTCTGCCGCGCCAACCTCTCCACCACCGGGATAGCCGAAGTGTACTCCCGCAGCATATCTTCCTCGGATACCGCCTCGTACCCGTATTTGGCCTTGTTAAGGTCCGGGTAGTCCTGGGCGATACGATCGATTGCTGCCGAAGTAATCGGAGCACTCATGGCGCCCACCAACTGCGTGACAGCACTACCGAAATGCTTGGAGCGGAAAATCCGCTCAGCGACGGCCCGGAGCACACCGCCCTGCTCGGCAGCAGCAAGGGCCATCTTCTCCCGCTCCCCGGCTAGTTCGGCCCTCAGGTTGGTGACTTCGGCCTCAAGCTCGGCCGCCTTTCTCTCTGCATCCTTTGCAACGGTGAGAGCCTTGGCCCCCTGATCCGCCGCCTTCGCCGCCTCGGCCCTCGCCGCCTCGATCTCGGCGGACAGATTCCGGAACTGTTCGACCCCGCCAGCGACGAAGTTCGCCAGGGCCTTCAGCCCGCCCATCGCCATATCCGCCTCCTGCACTAGATATATTAGCATACAAAGCAAGAAAGGAAAAGAAAAGAAAGGGAAGGAAACGTAAGTCTACACTCACCTCGGGAAATGACACCCTGTGAGGCGCGTCCAGATCGGAGGTCTGAACCCCCGAGCTCCCTTCCGCCTCCTTCCGAGGTGAAGACAAATTAATGATAGGCGGAGGCAGGTCGGCAGCAACCCCCTCCGCCGGCGGGCGGCGCGGCGTCTCCTCCGCAGCCGAAGAAGTCCTCGCCCTCTTCTTCTTCCTCTTCAGAGCTGCTTGAAGAGCTTCTGGATTCACTGCAAATACAAAAGGAAAGAACATCAGCATCCAGCTCGGCTAAATATCATAACACGGCACTTAGAATGAGACCTCACCCAAATCCACGTCGGCGGAAGCGCCGTATGGGCTCAGCCCATACATCGACAGCTCGGCCTCGGCGTAGTCCCTTTTAATGGAGCCGAGGTCCATTAAGCTCACTTCGACCTCGCCGACGGGATCCTCAGTGACCTGGGGCCCGAACTTGGCCTTCGACCAAGCATTCAAGGGCACCCCCTCAGCCCCGCAGAAGAAGAACTTCTTCTGCCAGTTCGTCACCTTTGATGGGGTCTCTAACTTAAATTTATTAACGGGGAATAAATAAACCCACCCCGTAGGCCCGCGCTTAGCTCGGAAAAACCATCTCTACCGACTCTGGAAACAAAAATTTTTGAGCCAAGTTCAACATGTGGGACTCGCTCATGGTAGAGGCATACTCCAAGGCAGCGTCTGACCCGACCAAGGGTGGAAATTTTATCACCTCGAGGCCAGGAGGAATAGCAGCTCGGGTGAAAACCCTCACCGTAACCCTCGCCGGAAAAACCCTAGACGGCGAAGGAGAAACCTCTATGTTCTCCATGTCTACATCAATAGGAGAACGAGACGAAGAAGAAGCCATGGCGAAAAAGAAGAACTTACTTGTAAAAATTCCGACTAAGTGCTGAAACGGAGATACAACGGCAGCGAAAAGGCAGAAGAGCTTTTTGAAAGATTTTTTTTGCAGAAAAGCTGGAGCTAGGGATTAAGAAATGGCAGAAAGTGTTTATGAGCGTGCAAAATAAGCTTTTAAAGGCAACATTTCCGCCTTTTTCCAACCGCCTTTTTCAAAATCCCGCCTCTTCGTATGCACCACTAAGCAGTCGACGCGTGTCCCACGTGGCCTCCACAAACAGCTGTCTTCCACCTCCAACAAAATTACCACCTCGACTTCGTTGGCAACAAGATCTTCACTTCGTCAAGATCTTCACTTCGGCAATAACATCAACATCGTCAAAGATCTTCACTTCGTCGATGATCTTCTTTTGGGGGGGGGGATGTGATAGGATGTAGCCCCACTAACAGGCCCAAACAAGACTAAGGCCCAACATAACTGGACCTCGGCCCAAGAGACCGGGAGCTCGGCCCAAAAGCCCAGTCACTTCGGCCCAGAAGCCCATCCACCTCGGCCCAGAAGTCCGGCCCACGATCCCGGATTTAGCGCCCCAAGATCTCGGATCCGCCGTAACTGCCACTAGTTACCTATAAATATAGTCTCTAAAGCCAGATTAGGGGCAGATTCTTTATACTCTCTCAAAAACTCAATATCAATACAAAGACTATCTTTTCTCCGTGGACGTAGATCTAACAAACGATCGAATCACGTAAATCTCGTGTTCATCTTGTTCTTTATTTTATCATCGTAAAAGCACTCTAAAAATTGACGATCGAACACAACCTAATAGAAGGTGAAATTTTTAGTAAATAAAAGAACTATTTTGTAGACAAATGAAAAAGAAAATGAATGAAAAGAGTATGAATTGTACGCTATTAACAAATACTACTCTCTATCTCCTAATAAGTCTTAATAAGCATGACACAATTTATATTTATTTAAATATATTAAAATAATAAATTGTGTCAAACTTACTAAGAGAGAGTGTTAATACTACTTTTTCTCATCATGCATGCATGAGGTAAAGTTGAAGAGTATTGCTCTATCCTGATAAGAGTCGGATTGTTCTTGGCTTAATCATTTTAATATATAATACTCTCTCTGTCCCATTAAGCTAAACTTGACACATTTTTAAAATAGTAAAAATTATTCATTTAAAAAAGTGTAGACTCTACCACATATAATTTTTACACTATTTTATACACTCCCTTTAATAATCGTCACTAAAAATTTTGTGTTGTTAAATTTTGTGTTATGATCGTTAGGATATATATTATATAATGATTAAAAAAATATGAAATACGAATAAAATAGTGAGCGCCGACCTGCCCATTATACAACACTCACCACCACCCACTACTACCTATGTCCTCCCAAACCTTCCAACCCATCTATACTCACCTTTGGACCACTAATCTTTTTTCTATATTCCAATTATTTATTTTTAATTTATCAAGTCTTTTGCATGATTTCTGATGTGACACAAATCCCCTGTTCTATCCCCACCTTATCTCCCTCTCCCTCTCCCTCTTGAAACGAAAAGGGAATAATTAACTAGAAATAGAATTAAAGAAATCAATAGTCGTTGAATCTTCAATATTTTCCCCCTTACTTTAATATAGAAGTTCAGCCGAAAGCCAACTGAGTGCAATAATAGACTTAACTTGGTTATTGGGTCTTCAATACACCAATCGTTGTAATCATAATAAAAATAAAAATAAAAATAAAAATTGATTCCAGGTAGTTCTTCCTTATCTCTTATATATTCAATTCAATGTAACAGTTCAAACCCAATAAAAATAAAAATAAAAATAAAAATAAATGCGCAAAAACTTTAATACGAGCTAGCCCACTAAATTGATTTCCATAGCTACTGATGATAGAGTTATACAATTAATTTAGAAACTAAATTTAAACACAAATTTTGTATAATAATCCCTTCGGAATTCGGATTATACACAGTTTGCATATAATCGAGAAATATTTTCTCTATAATTTCCTTTGCCCCTCCATCCAGATGTACAACTTTACTTTTATCCATCTCTGCTAATTTAAAGTTACCAATAAAATAAAAATAAAAAAAACAAAATCAATACCACAAATCTGACAACTCAGTTCTCCTCGGAAGATTCGGGGCTAGGATACTCATTCAAATCGGGCTTCTGTGATGCCCGGGCCGGGACATTCGGGCCAGGGCACGCGCGGCCCGCGTTCTGGAGGGCGTCGACTCTGGCGCCGACTTCGGTGGCCTTCTTCCTGATGGCGGCAGCGGAGAGGTCATCAGCGGCGGCAGCGGCGGCGCCGTACTCGAGCACGAGCTCGGGGAAGTTGAGGCGCGCGGTGGGGCCGCGGAGGTGGAAGACGGCGGTGTCGTATGCACGCGCCGCCGCGACGGGGGTGGAGTAGGAGCCGAGCCAGATTCTGGAACGCTTGTTCGGCTCCCTGATCTCCGCTACCCATTTCCCCCACTTCCTCATACGAATCCCTCGGTATGGTTTCTCTGCCGCGTGCTGCCGCTGCTTCCGCTTCGGATTCTCCGAGCTCGACGATGACGTTGTAGACGACGTCGTGCTGCACACGCCTTCCATCGAATTAGGGTTTGAGAAATTGGGGGAATTTCGTGCGGGAGAAAAATCTATGTTTCTCTTAGGGGAAGAAGAAGAATGGATAAGGGTGGGGTTAATTTTGAGTGAGAGAAGGCATGGGAGAGGGGTTTGTGAGAATAAAAGGTAGGAAAGGAGCAGGAAACGATGGGGTTAAGGTGATGGCGTGGTATTTATAGGGAGGTGGAGAAGAAGGGTTCGTCGATTTCTATGTTGGATATATTTTTATTTCTTTTCTATAGAGTAAATTATGTTTCGTAGAGCTTCTATTTTATAGTAAAGTACTCTGTCTCGTTAAGTTTTGATACAATTCTTTTATTTGGAGGTTCTATTAAACTTCACATATTTTTAAAAATAGTAGAAATTATTACTTTAAAATAGTAAAAATTATTTTAAAATTATCACTCTTACACTATTTTATCACTCTTCTTAATAATCGTGTTTAAATATTTTTTATCATATTTATTAAGACTGAGGGGAGTATTATTTTCTATAATGTAGTGTGTCGTTATATACATTACAACATAATATCTGTTAAAGAAAGATGGCCAATTGTATTTCTTTTTCTTTTGGAGTCCTTTTTAAGAAAATCCCTATCTATTTGTATTGTATTTCATAAAATGCGTCGATCGCCTACTAATTCAATTAAGACCGATGAGAATATATTTTCTAGAATAGTGTTAAATTATGTGTATGATCATTTAATTTTTATATTCTTTTCAGTAAAAAGTAATTATGGATTGGAATAAGGATATGTTATATATATGTGATTTTTCCTTAAAGTAGAAGTTCAAATATTTAAGTCCTAACTTCTTTTCTTATTAAAGTATTCAATAGTCTTAAAATTTATTAAGTGAAGTTAGTCGATAATACGCACATTTAGTAAGCGAATCATTTAACAAAGGATATAAGTAATTTCTGAATATTGATTCAAAAAATGTGTTCTACTCACCGACCAAACAACAACTTACTTAGAAAATGTAACGCCAGACTTTCTTCGCCTGTAACAAAATTAAAGCCTTTATCTAGATAAAGATGTTTATTTTAAATATATCATACCTAATCATACTATTAATAACTAGAATAAACACGACTAAGAACTAACTAGTGAAATAGTAAAACAGAAATCACAAACATACTGATTAATACTCCCTCTCCCAATTAAGGTCCCCAAACATAAAATACCCACGTACCAATGTAATTAATAATTTCTACTATTTACCACTAATGATTGTATAGAAAACATAAAAAGTAAAAGTAATTCAACGATGAAAGGAGTAAAATTGGAAATTTAATACTCCATCTGTCCCGCTAAATGCGGCCACAAAGGATTCGGTACGGAGATTAAGAAATTAAAATTTTGTGGGTTAAAAAAGTAGGAGAGAGGGGTATTTTAAAGGTAAAATTATTTACTTTTTTGGAAAGTGATAACTTTTAGTGAAACGTTCCAAAAAGAAAACATGATCATATTTAGCGGGACGCAGGAAGTACTATTTTTGTCTTGATTTTTGTAATAAAACACTTATTGAGAGATAATTTTTTTTTTGCCTTAGTGGACACTTATTGAAGAATGGAGGGAGGGAGGGAGTAGGATTTGAACCTCTTATTCCCTACTCAGGCTCTGGCTAAAGGTAATGAAACTTTAAATCCCCCAATTTTATTATTTGACTTTCACCCTACTCGACCTTATTAAATTTAAAATCAAACTGGATTACTTCAAAATTAAGTCATACTTATTTTGAACCGTATGGTTGTTAACAGGTTGGCTTATTTAGTTTGGTGCATATTCATAACATTTTGATTATGTTCGTGATAAATTGAATTTGATATAAATACATTTTTGGAGATTTCTCATAATAACAAATTTTACACCAAATTAACTTTGTTTTCTTTACTTTTTTGTGACTCCATATGCAGCATATAATTTAATATATAAATTGCAATTCACATAGGAATCAATATATAGTTTAATTGATTGCTATAGTTGTGATCTTTATTTGTAATCACATATCTACCCAAAATAGAAAATGAGAACTAAGAAAGGGACATGAGGAACGACATTTTATGATCCTATACAAAATTTAAATAAAAAAGATCTTTAATATACTACAAAAATTAATAATTAAAAGACCTTTATTTTTTCATGTACTAATAAAAAAATGTGTGTTCCTTTTCGGCCGATACCCTGCACACAGTGGCGGACGCAGGGGTGCTAGGGTGGACTGAAGCACCCCCATCCAAAAAAATATATTTTTTTTTAGTTTTTCGATGATAAATTTTCGACATAGCACCATTCGCTGTGATACGAATAGCTCCCCTACCATCTCGATCCCTAAAAAATTAGTCGCGTTGAACGGCACGTAGAACCGTCAATCGCCTCATCAAGTTCTAATTAAATAATTATTTTAAATTAACAAATATTAATCAAAATTTAATTATTCAATTAATCAAAATTAATTAAAATATACCATTCAATTAAAAAAAAACCCACGTTTTATTATCATATCCAACCTTAACATAAATAATTAAAGCTCAATACTTAAATTGTGTATTTAACTTTAAAATTAATTCTTCTCAGCCCAAATACATGAAGTAGCCCAATATTGCATATTTGTATTTGATTTGCTTTTATTCTTCACATAGAGTTGCCCAAACATTTTCCCTCATTTTTCACAGACTAGTTGCTAACTTGCTATCTAACTGGATGAAGCCGAATTCAACTCAGCAAAAATAAGCGGTGAGCATTGTAGTGTAATGGAGAATTTACTCTTTTTTCTTTACTTTTTTCTTCTTTTAGAGCAAAGTATTGAGATTACCCATACAACAACTAAGTCTTTCTCAAATTCTCAATTATTTGTCTTTTTATGTGAGTGAGTGAGTAAGTGGGCTCAGTGGGACATGGGGTTGGAGGGGTTATTTAAGGTGGGGATCGTTTGATTATCCTAAAATAAACAATTAAAACTTTAAAAGTCATTTATTTAATTTCTATCAAAGTTATAAAAAATATAAATATTACAATGATATTTAAATTAAATAAAAATTGCAAAAAATAGTATTTTATCCTATATTATCGGGCGGACTTTTTAGAAAAATTAGTTGTGTATATTGAGAAGGATATTTTTTCAACAATTGATAGAGTCGATTTTGCAGTATTTTCAAACGATGGCTACACGTAAATATCAGTTGTCGCCACTTCCCTAGAGAAAAATAGTTATAATTTCTCTATGTTTTGATATTTGGGTGAATATTAATGTATTGAACTACTTCTAATGTACACAATATTTATATGTTTGTCTTTTTAGTTAATATTGTAACTTTTGTATCGTTGCTCCACATATTTTTATTATTTTATATGAATTAATATTTATAGTGGAGCACCCCGGAGCAAAAATTCTGCGTCCGCCACTGCCTGCACACGAGTATCACTGCGTTTCTTGAGAGTGGGGGAGTACTAATCTTGAATTAGATTTGTACTAGCAAATAAAATTAGATGATATTGTATGATACATTATTTAATCATATTCTAAATATATCTAGATACGTTTTAATTATATCGAAAGAATACCTAATTGCTTAGTGATATCTTAACTCATGAGGTGTCTTGATAGATATTTGACCAAACAACAATATAATCTACAAATAACAATTGGCTAGACAAATTGTAATCACTAGTATATTCAGTGTATATCTTAAATATATTGATAATAATATTGGGCTAATTTTGGCGAATAACATGTGTGAAATTAAAATGGTGTTTTGGAATTAGGAAATTGAAGGAGAATAGGCGGCGGCGGCGGCGCGGATAATGGTGGCTGAAGTGGGATGCTGCAGCCGCCGCCATTAATTTTATTTAATAATTAAATTATTACTCCAATATTTTTAAGCCGACATCTTCGCCTCTGCCCGTTTCGTCTCTCTTTCTTTCCTTCTTTCCCTTTTATTTTCTTCTGTTGATCTTATTTTTAACAATTATTTTAAAACTTGGTACAAATTAAATTAAATTAAATACAAGCTTGCATAATAAAAACATTTTCGAAAAAAATTTCAAGTATCTCGGTATAAAATGTGAAATTATTTCATACTATAATTTTGTAGAGCACGTTTCTAAAAGTGTGTAAAAATAAGATTATACGCACTTTGAATATATATATATATATAGGAAAATCTAAACAATTTATCTGTATACAATTAATGATCGAGAGTAATTGAATTTAATATAAATATTTTCTATAATTTTATGAATATGAAATTTATTTTTTAAAGAAAAATTATTTTACAGATGAAATCACAACCATTCATGTATTTAAATCAATGGTTAAGAACTTTTCTTATTTCTTACATATGTATCATTTTTTATTATATGGTTCAAAATATATATATATATATATATAATAAGTGCTTCCACCTATTTTTTTTAAATGATGTTTTTAGCTTATATACAATTATTAAATAAAAAATTGATACATATATTGACTTTATTTAATACTAATTTATTTTTAATAAATAAATTATTTTGATTTAAAAATAATGGAAGATATTCTCGTATAAAGTAATTGGACGTGTAAAACAATAAAAAATACATTAAATATTAAAAATGGAAAAAAAATAAATAAATTAAATAAGGATATAATTAAAAAATATTCAAAGTATTATTTATTTAAAAAAAAATTAAAACTAAAATATCATTTATAAAAGAAATAGAAGGGAATATTTGACATAAAAATATTTAGCTTTATGGCCGACATGTTACATTGCCATTCGTGACATGTACGCTTTGGTTTTTATTGCCAACAACAATTACCTACAAAATGAAAATATTTGTTAGGAATTTATATTGAAATTAATAAACTTATATCTTTCAACTATTATTCGAGATTCTTTCCGAGGAAATAAACGATACAGATAATATGACGAGTGATGCTTAAACATCATTTAATTTGTAGCAATATTAAAATTAATAGTAGTTACATCAAAGATGAAATAATTATTTATTACTCCATATATCCCATTATTTATGACACATTTTATTATTATAATACACTCGATTGTATATACAATGTGTCTTGATTAGTGGGACGGAGTACTAATCAGAAAGATTAGGGAAATTTTCTTTTCCAGTGTTAGAATAGATTTTATTTTATAATAAGAATTAAAATTTGATGAAAGGTTTGAAAATACTTTCGATATATTATTGAACAAAAATTTGAAATATAAACACTGTGTCGAACAAGAATAATAAAGAATAATTTTCCATGCAGGCTTATTGGCACAATTTAAACCCTCATCTGATAAACGAAATCCATATGATTGTACATTATTGATTATACTACTGATGATTGTAACCAATCTTTAACAGTGTTCAGATTCTGCTGTCTTGTTAATTTTTTATATTATCCCACTTTTTCATATCTAAAACTTTTTTTATGAATTAGGTAGAATCTATATATATACACTTTAATAACATTTCACCTTTAATTTGAAATAATTAATATCATTAGTCAGAAACTCAGAATATATTATTTTAATCGACTACTTGTACTTTAATGTGTATATACTTGCTGACAAATCATCAGATTCATTTTGAACTTAATTATAACACAACTTTATGAATGTTTAGTTGAACATACTTCGATATGTTAATAAATTACAAATTTATATTAGATACACAGAAACATATTTATGTTCACTCAATTTATAAATAATGGACGGATAATTTCCTCAACAAATTAATGTTCATCTACAGACAAAAATGATATGTCAATTTTTTTTTTTTTTTTTTTTTTTTTTATAAATTTCGAAGCTTGTTACGTTGTATACAATTTTCTCAAATATATACATAAAATTTTACTTGTCAGGTTGTAATATTTTGATTAATATAATGTAGTTTTATTTGGTGAAAGCATCCATCTTTAAATTGCGGTGCATTCCATTATTAGAATTTGCACGCCAGCCAGTCTTATATATTTGAAGTAACATAAATGTAATTTTAAAAGAAATGAATAAATTAAAGTAGCGAAGATGCTCACCCGCCCGCGGCGGACGGGGTTAATGCGCCCACGAATGATGTGGCATGCCATGTACATATATATTAAATTCTTAATATTTTTTTATTAATTATCACTTTCCGACTAGGGTTCATTGGTTAGGGTATAGTTTAATACTATTCAATAAAAATTAATAATAAAAAATAAATTTAACAAAGAAATGAAAATATAGTAACTCACATGTTGATGTGGCAATGACGTGACATTGCCACATCAGCCGCGGGCACATTAAGATGTGCCCGCCGCGGGCGGTGGAGCGTTACTGATTAAAGTAGTAGTGCAAAATTTCAATGAAGACGAACCAAAGGCGGAAAGGAAAGTTGTTGAAAGGCACGTGTAGTTAGAGAGAAAGGGGGCTTGAGCGGTTTATGGTGGTCCACATGTAGTAAACTAGGACCCATTGTGGTTCGCCACGTGGACACATGGTTCTCCCACGCAACCAAAACTAATCACGGGCCGACACCTTCTGTTCCTAATCACCCTATATTTTTTCATCCAATGCATTTTGTTAAGACTTTAATGCCGGTAGATAAGATATGATAGGATAAGATTAAATTATCTTATTAAATCATGTGTTTGGTAGTAATTGTGATAAACACGTCGGTCCGGTATTAAACATTGAGCCTGTGTCAAAATCACTAATTTACCTTATATTTTAATCTTAAGGAAGTGGTGAGATTAAAATAATCTTGATACACCATATAAATTTAATTTTATCATGCTATATCCTATCATGACTACCAAAAAGTAAAAATTTTCTGATTACTATTTAAGCTAGATAAGTTATAAGACCATTTTGGTGGGATTATTTATGTATCTAGAATATTGAATTAGTAACGGGCTTTACATTTTATTTCGGGCCGGAGAGATGAATACAAAATCCTATCAAAAAATAGATGAAGCATGATTATTTATCTTATCTCGCTTCATCTATCCTACCAAACTTACCCTAAATGTTATCGGTAAAACCCCATTAACATATAATTATTATTCATCCGACCCACCTAGTTGTTACATTTTCCTTTTTTAGGTATCCCAACGAGAGTGTTACATTTTTTTTAAAACAATTTTATTACTAATACAAATTTAACTAATATATATTTTTATCAACAATTATACTACGTTTAAACTCTTCTTAAATCTTGTGCCAAAAAGCAAATGTAATAAATTGAATGGGACAGAAAGGTAACAATTATTAAAAATAATTGATTAAGTTTATAAATTTTAATTGCATGTTAGGTTTATCGGTGAAACCCCATTAACTCTACACTTATTTTCAGATCGTTGCACATATTTTATAAATACTTGGCAAAAATTAATAAATATACCCTTAAATTTGTACTCCCTCCATACCTTAAAAAGTGTCCTTTAAGAAAAAAAATTGTGTCCCTTAAAGAGTGTTCTCTTACAAATTTCAATACATAAATAATTCTAAGATTCCAAAATTGCCCTTCACCTCAATAGTAGCAAAAGGTTAATACTATCAACCGTAATCATAATACTTGTTTAGCCTCTTTTTTATCATCTAAACTCATATTTTTTGTGTCTTTATTCGTGTTATTTTTTCTCTTTGTGTGATGTTTTGGCTCGATTTACGGCTCATTTTATGTTTCAAGGTCACAAGCCTAAACGAGTGTTGAAGTTGGAAAAGAGACGAGAAAAGATCGAGAAATGACGAAAGAGTGAATACTAGTGTCGAGAGTACTAGTCAGCGGCCGTGTAGCGCTAAGCAGCTGCTGACTAGGTGGTGCATGCCAAGGCGAGCCAGAGCTGAGCCAGCGAGAGCCAGGGTCAGCGGTCGCTGACCACGCAGGTGACTCAGTCAGCGCCCAACGGCTGCGCCCGCGACCCGCGGAACAACCTCAACTCAGCGGTCGCTGACATTGAGCGGTCGCTGACATCCCTTCACGGCTATAAATACCCGATGCGTTTCTTATTCGATAGACACCTTTTTCGACATCAGTTTTCAACTACGTTTTCCAGACTTGCATTCCAGACGTTTTCCTTTATATTTTGAGCACATCTCGACCTCATGTTCTAAGGTCGAGACTTTTTGATTTCTAGTTAGTCGTTTTTAGTTTTAGAATTCTCTAGATCTTTTCCAGACCTTCGTTCAAAGCGTTTTCCTTTGTAAAAGCATTTTTCATTCGATGGACGCCTTTTTCGAGACACCATTCTCCAGATTTTTTCCAGACCTTAGTTCAAGACTTTTTTCTTTATATTTTTAGCACATCTCGACCTCATGTTCTAGGGTCGAGACTTTTGATTTCTAATTAGTCGTTTTTAGTTTTAGAATTCGTACTCGAAGGTAGTTGATCGCAACATTCTAGTTCGTATTTCTTCTTCACTTTTCGTTGTGGATTCCAGACCGTTCCAATCATTAATCAAGTTTTATTTTTCCATTTATTATTCTTGTTTCGACCATTATCAATTCATTTATTTGTTTATGCTTTCGGGCCCTTATTTTGTTTTCGGTTTCTAAAGTAATTTACGCAGTCCCTTTGATTTTGATTTCCAAATTACTTGCTTTCTCTTAAATTCGCATCTCGTTGCCGTAGTTAGTCAATTTGGTTATTCATTGCTTTTCACTAGATTAGATTTTACGTGCTTTCGTTCTTTATATTCCTTGCCTAGTTTTAAAACCTTCAACAATCCTTTTATTTGCTTTCGTTTACGAACAAAGAATTGAATTTGCCTGCTAAGTCTTCCTTGAGAATACGACTTGGGTTGACTTATCATTGCTAGACAACTCGTTAAGATTGCGAGCGACTCGAAATAATTTTAGTCGAACAATACTGACATTGCATAAACTTTTCAAATTCATTTTTGCTCTCTTTTAACAAAATGACGTTCCATATTCTAAATTATTTGAAGCATTAACATCAATATTTTTTTTTGTAAAAACATTAACATTAATATTTAATACTCAGATTTATCGCACAATTTTTAAGCTCAAAGATGACAAAAATTCTTAAGGAAGAGCAATGAAGAGTCGAAGATGACAAAGATGCAAAATTCAAAATAAAACACCATTTAATTTCCTTTCGATCTTAATTTACCACCTGATCTTCAATTTGATTTAAACACCATTCACGATGACGAAGGAGAACTCACTAAAAAATTGAGAGAAATGTTCATTCGTCACACTATTAGGATTTGGATTCCCCATGTATTGATCATAATCAATTAAACTCAATTGTTGTTTTGATCTTTATGTGTTTTTTGGACTCATTTTGATTTTCTTCTCCAAAGTTAATATTTGCACTTTATAATCCAACTAGTGATCCGTCACCATGCCTTATAACTTCTTCTTGGAAAACATCAAGACTAGAAATAGAATCATTTATTGGCTCAAAGTTGAGATCAAAGTTAAGAGGATTATTGTTTCTTGTTTGCGAGCTCTCATCAAAATAAATATCATAGTTTAAATCAATTTCTTGCAAAGGTGGACAATGAAGAGAGTTTGGAATCATTTTGTTTCTGTTCATAAAATTACAAATGTGATTTATTTATACCATTTTTATATAATTATTGAGAATTTTTAATTTGATTTTTTTTTGAATTTGACGCTAAAGAAAATTTGAAAAATTCATATAAGCAGACTTAAAAAATTAATTCTACAATTAAAAAAGTACTAATGTAGAAAAGATTCGTATATGAATGCAGTAAGGGGTGATTGATATGTTGTAATGGTGCACGAATGAAATGAACATTCATATTTCAGTTCCTTATTCCATGACTGTTATAGAATAATAATCAGTAATGATCATTCATGTAGGAATAAGTGAACCCTTGAACATAAACATAGGATTAATCATTTCTTCCACTACCCTTAATATTTAATTTCTGAAAAAGACTTATTAAACTTTTTTTTTTTTTGAAAATTCCATGTCGGCTAGGTTGAGTCGGGCTAACCGAGCTGATCTTTGTCTATTGGGCCTAAGGATGGCAATGGGCCGAATCTGGACCGTATCTTATTTGGTCCAGATCCAGATTCATTTTTTTCTCGTCTTGTCCATATCCAGTCCAAATCCTTTGGATCTAAAATTATTAGACCCTTACCTAAATCTATTGGATCTGCGAGTCTACAAAATATTAGACCCTTACCTAAATCCATATTTTTCTTAAATAAATATTCTAAAAAAATATTACGTTGAAAATATTCAAACATTAAAATTTTCATCATCTAAAAAATATAAATTCATACATCATAAAAATGACATAGTCATTGAAATGTGTACATTCCAATAATTAATATTTGTAATAATCGATCTCAAAGTCTATTACTAATATTTTCAAAATCACCAACATCCTACATAAATACGAAAGAAGATTGTAAGATATACATTTCTTTTACATAAGCATAAGACTAAATAATTAATAAAATTAAAATGTCACTAAAATCAATATATTCTCCATCTTCATCGGAATTTTTGGTAACAATGAAACAAGCATGTGAGATATTTATTGTACATTTGTCAATAAAAAAAAAATATAAATTATCATTAAGTTAAACAAGAAAATATAATTAAAACAAATAGATAACAATACATTTTGAGATATAAAAAAGTAACTATTATTTTTAATGTCATCAACCATCTAATTTTGCAAATAAAAATAATTAAAATTTAAAATAAATATTATATATAAGATTACTATAGTTGATATATTTAATTGCGGATCATGGGCCGGATCTTGACTGGATCTGGATCTAAAAATTAAAATTTCAGAGCCAGATCCAATATTTGAGATATAAACTCAGATCCGACCCAAATCCAACTGGTCCAAAAAATTTTCGACCCAAATCCGTAAAAATGGATCTGGAATACCGGATTTGGACCGTGTCCTATGGGCCGAATGAAAAGAAAAAATCAACTAATAGAATTATTGAGTATTTTTTTTTGCACAACCAACGAATAATGATAGTAACAAAATAATAAACAAGCTTTTTAATAAGCACAAACTCGAATATTTAATGAACTCGAGTTGAATTCGAGTTCGAATTCGAATTCAAATTCACTATTAAATTGAATAATAAAGTAATTGAACTTGAGTTTGATTTTTATTTATTAAACCAAATTCGAACTTGATTTTTAGAATTTGGACAAAGTTAATCATTTCATTATAATAATTCAATTTAATTAATCCAATATTTTTTTCATTTATTTCCTTGAGAATATTAACCATATGAATTTAATGAATTAGTTTTACAAAGTTTATTCAACTCCCACTAAATATCATTCCTATATACCAGTCATCCTCTAAAAGTTAGACTTTGAGTTCCATGAGTAAAAAATTGCAGTGAAAATCAAAGAACGTCATAAGTGTTAAAGTTGCTTCATATTTCTCTAGTCAATCTTAGATTGAAAGTTAGTTTGTAAATGCTACATTCAACGTTAAATCAAGTACAAGATAAATTATTATATTTAAGAAAAAAAATCTCAAAACCATCCTAAAAGATCTCTTTTCATGCACCATTTTTGGTTGCAAGAATAAAAGTTTCAATTAGAAGAATTTCAAACTCAATTACTCGATTTCTATAACGGATCTATTCATAAATGAGTCTTATAAATATCTCAACAACTCAAAAATTTCAACACACATGTTACATGTGTGGAACCTCGTTGAAATGACTCACTATTCCGCATGATCCTTAGGTATGATATTTCCAATAAAACATGTAATTATAAATACGCTGATAAAACATGTAATTTTAAATACGTTATTAAAACATGTAATTCATGCATCAAACATGATGAAATATGAATGTAGAAAACAAATCATAGACATGCTCTTACGGATTTGAAATTCATCCCTTTAACCGTAGTAACCAGACTGATACTGATGTAATCTAAATCTCCACCGTTCGAATCACGAACAACAATTCCTCGTCTGGATCTCCACCCTCTGTATCATGAACGGAAGTTCAAACTTTTGAGACTTCTAACCCATTACCTACCTACAACTCATATATTATGTAGGTGATATTCTAATGAGTTTTATCCTAAGAAGATGGAAAATATTGTGGAAACAATGTAAATATTGGCAAAACTGCTTTATTTATAGGGTGTGTTTACAAAGAAGATATGATCAAGTCTTAAATATAATAATTTAATTCTTTAATATATTTGCAACAAATCTTTAATTAATGGTTATCTCAACCTCCCAATTATTATCCAAGTATTTATTATATTAAATTTGATTATATATTAGTATTTATCGACTTCACTATAGGATAAATACTAAACTATTTAATATAAATTCATATTACAAACTGTATCTTGTTTTAATAAATTATTTTTCGCATTGGTTTATCAAATCATATTAACAATTAAAATTAATTAATATATTTTCCTTGAGTGATCCAATTCACGATTATATTATTATTACATAGAATACATTCCAATCGGTCAGGTTTCTATATAATAAACCTTTTGGAATGTCTCTCACGAACATAATCAACTCGAACTTGTTGAAATGTGATTCTACGTAATAATATCTTATTACTTCTCATTACACTAATTATCATCACCCATCGTATTACTGTATAAAGTTATGATAAACTCGCAAGTGCAAATAAATCAAACAGTGCATAATCAATCACTTATACTTAATGTTATTGAAAAAGATTAAGAAATAAAAAATTCAAGACCTCGTTTTTCACTATCAACATAATAGAATTTATCTTAATGTGAAACCACATAATGCAAATATTCAATTACAAGTACATCAATATAAATGCACCGATATCATATTGTTGGCTAATATCAACACAAGATATCATAATAGTACCACAACCTTTCATAACAAGACTGTTCAAGTTTTTCTAAGACTGTTCAAGTTTTCTCCCAAGGGGCCGCGAGATTTTCCTCTTAATTTCCAAGTACACAAATTATTAGTTTAATTATTCTAAATACGAAACAGCGTGATTGTGATTTAAATAATTAAAATGATTACGGAAGCGTACAAATCCATCCTAGCTGAATTATTTCAATCATTAATGCAACAATAACTCCAACAACATGCATACAAATCAGTTATGGCAACCGAAGATGCTTCTGACGTGATTTTATTTCTCCTTAACTTCTTAATAACCTGGAAGATGCTTAACCAATTATTTCCCTAATCGACTAACAATCGTAAGAGATGTTCTATTGATTTAATGAATCGACAACATTAAAACTAGAGAAACTCGATTCAAAATCGATAGACTTTGACATAGGATTATCGAATTAAGACTGTTATTCCATTGACTTAAATAAGTCAACTTACCACTAATAAAATCTAACCACGATTACGTGCGGTCTATTCAATTGGCTATAAATCAATTCTACTCAACTAAACATTGTACACTATTTAGAAGAATAAAATGATTAATAAAATATAAACACAAAGAATAATAGATGCTTGCATGAAATTAAAGTATAAAAACTAATTAGATCTCACAAAACGATCTCTCAAAAACTAGATTTTCAAAATAATAATCCTCCCTATATATACTACTATCCCTTATAACAAGGAAATTAATCCAAAGTCCTAATTTAACTAGGACACATTAAATAATACTCATCTAATATAATATTTAGAAGTCCAATAACTAAATAAAATATTTAAAATTGAATTACACTAATAAATCCCGTAGAAATTAATTAATTATCTTTCAAATCAGCAAAAACTCGAGATTGGTTCATTCATCCCCACCTACAGGGCTTCACATGTGGTATGGACATCCTAACCGAATTTCCAGCAGATCACTGATTCTTTAACTCGAATCCATAGTCATTTATGGTTTCAGGAAAAACAGGTTTTGTGTATAGAGGAGCTGGATACACCAAAATCCAATTTTTTTTTGGTTACATGAACAACAAGATCGAGAGATCAACTCACTAATATACTGAAGAGCCCGTTTTTCATGCTCTTTGTTTTTAGGTCTAGATCGAGTCATTTTTCTTTATTTTGTGTCGTGTTTTGTGTTTGTGAGGACACGAGTCTGGGTTGGCAAGATACATGTCAAGGTTGTAGGTCATCTCAAGAAAGAGACATGTTTATACACGGAGCATCTTGGGCTGTTTCAAGCTCAAGGCAAGGTACTGCTCGCGATCACACTGCAAGAGGAGCACATTGGCCAAGATGAGGAGGAAGATTGAAGCAGCCAGGAGCGCAGAAGACGATGGGCAAGGAGCTGAGATTTGCAGTAGATTTATTTCCTTACGAGAAAAAGGAAAAAGATCTCCCTTTCCTTCCACCAAATATTTGGAGGATTGAGAGTATCTCCTTTACGCGGAAAATCTCACCGGGGAAGGAAAGTCTCGCCGTAAACCATAGCCACCTCTGCCACAAAGCCCAAGCCCAAGGAGAACTATTTATACCCTACGCTATGAATCAGAGATACACAATCGAGGGGAGGGAGGACGCCAACCTGCTCCTTCTCTAAGTGTAGGCCTTATTTTAATGAGTGATTGGGAGGAAGAAACAAGTCCTACGGACAAACAATCTATTTTATTTCTGTTAATGCTTTTGGCCTTGCCCGGGTTGGTCCTGGTAAGAGGATCTTTTGGTAACTCATACTTTTTGTTATTTCAATTCAAGTATGCTTTCATTTATTTCATTTGTGTTATTTACTTTCAATATGAGTAGTTAGGTTTATTAAACTTGGCTTGGGAAAGATAATTGAGTTAAACCTTATAACGTCTTGAGAGGTCTAATTGCACGCATAGTTGTATTGGCATGTTCTTAAACCGCTGTATCTGAATCCTATACAACTTGATCAAGTCTTAAGTATTGTCTGGCCAGTAGCAGTCTTGGGCAAGATCAAGTTACAACTACGAGCTGGAAACTCCAAGTGTTAGTGACTCCCTGCTTGCCAGCCAGAAGGATTAGCGTGGTGTGCAGTCCCGCTAATGCCTATTTGGGTATGCTGGAGTAGGCTTGGTCCAGGAGTAATCTTAGGCAAGGGGGATAAGGGAGTGAGTAACCCTTACCTTCTGGGCTGAAAAGGTATGTTGGGCGAGGCTTAGGTGGCTACATGACGATTAGAAATGGGGTTGTCTGAGTGATGCGTTTGGGTGGTAGGAGCAAAACCTTATTCTTACGCTCGCCTTTAACCAATGACATGCAAGTACAAAGGATAACTTTGTGCTGATGATCAAGACATAAGTCAAGACTTAAGGATTCTAACCCAAGTCAAG
Organism: Leonotis leonurus; assembly: GCA_026898415.1. Lineage (NCBI taxonomy): Eukaryota > Viridiplantae > Streptophyta > Magnoliopsida > Lamiales > Lamiaceae > Leonotis > Leonotis leonurus. Next base: position 657,106 of record JAPKLX010000097.1, read on the forward strand.
TTGCTTTCTTATTTAACTATGTTTGTTGTTTCTTTTCAGTTATTTATATTTCAGTACTTGTTTAGTAGGTTTTTAGTTATGTTTTTATGTGTCGTGTGATCGTGTTTTATATGTTTATCTTTTGTTTCGTATTGTTTTATCGTTCGTGTTATGTTGTTTCTTGTTTGTTCGTGTATTACGCAGGATGGAGTGGAAGATGACTATTTGAGCTAGGGTGAGTGCTGAAAAGACCGTAATGCAAAGCCGGGCGAGGAAGCGAAGTATGAGCTTGGAACGGGATAGAGAAGAACACCACAAGGGGATGAAGAATGCAGCCAGCGATCGCTAGGTATCCCAGCGATCGCTGGGCTGCAAGATTAAGCGAGGACAGAAACACACACTCAGCGATCGCTGGGTATTCTAGCGATCGCTGGACGGCCCATCGCTGAAGGACAGAAAGCAACAGCCAGCGACCGCTGGCTTCCCAGCGGCCGCTGGCCAGCAGTTATGTGTGCGTTTTAAAGAGTTCCTAGGCGTATTTTCAGACGATTATTCATTCCCTAACTTTGTAACTCAGTAGAAACATTCCCAAAACACTTGTTTACTGTTTTTCTTAGTTTATATCCTTGGGGTATCCAAGGATTGAAGGAGTTTATCCACCAAAAACTCAGCGATCGCTGGGAAGAAGGCAGAACAGAGACAAAAACTACAGCCAGCGATCGCTGGGCCTTAAATTTTAGCGACCAATATAATTTCTTCAGCGAGCAAATACACACTTTTATCCCTCTTTCTTCTTCTTCTTCACCCCAAAACCGAGAACCTATCTTCAAAAACCCCAAATTCCTCCATCCTTCACACAAATCCCTCCTTCTAATCCCCACATTCCACTTACCCACTCTATTCCCTACACTTCCATCCAAAAATTTGTCTATTTCATCCAAAAATTCCCAAAATCCCAAATTCACCTTCTAAACCAAATTTCCTCCATCTTTCACCAAAATCTTCACCTTCTTCACCCCTAACACCACTCCACCATCTAAAAATGCCGAAGAAGTCGAAGAGGTTGCATGAGCACGAGTTAGTAGATGAGGAAGAAGCCGACCAACCCGAGGTGAACATTCAAGGGCTCTTCCCAAATAGCACATTCCCTATTTACAACCATGATGAAGGTGATATCTTTGACCGTTTGTTTGATTCACCTTTTAATCTTGGACATCATTATGATTGGGACTTATTTGCTCGATTGAATGTTCGTTCTCAACTCCGTACTTATTTGCGCACATTAGGATTGTTGAACTTAGCTGATAGTGGTCCATTAGAGGGTTATGCTGAATTGTCATATGAATTTATTGCTTCTTTTCAATTGTATGATGATTATCTCTTTTAATTGTCGACTGCTTGGTGATAAGTTTCGTGTGTCTCGTTCTGATATGCATGCGGTCTTTGGTTTTACTTCCCCGCGGGGTGCAGCTACGAGAACTCCTAAGGGGTTTAATCCCGTAGCTGCTTGGCATGAGTTGACCGGTTTATATAATTGAAACCCGAGTGGAACTCCTAGTGGTTTCATTCGGGATGATGCCCTTTCCCTCTTACACAAATTCATTGCTTACAATGTGTCGGGAAAGGAGCAGGCAAATAAGGTCAACTCAAGTGAGTGCTTTCTTTTATCAGCTGCTTTGAAGGGACAGAAGGTGTGCATCACATCCTTCATATTGTCCCAAATTGATGGTATTAGAACTAGGAAGAAAGCTCACCCTGCGTTTGCATATATTCCGTATCGTCTTGCTTTGCACTATGGTTTGCAGGTACCGGATTCATACGAGGAAGTGGAAGGTGTCTGCCTCACTGCCACATTCTTGAAGAATGTTGGTCTAGTTGCTGCTTTTGAGACTTCCTTTGTTCCATATGAACAAAGGGACTGTGTTCGTCGCTTCAGAGAGCGTGAGACTGCACTAGAGAGAGAGGGAGGTGCCGGCACTTCGGCTGAGGCGGCCCAAAGGACTGAGGAGGCCCCATTCGGTGTTGATACCGAGATGGAGGAGCGTCTCTATGAGGGAGGGCAGCTCGGAGGGTACCCAGGCAGTTTTGAGCAGCACGGCTATGCCACTGGATCCAGTAGTGGGTCTGGCTATTTCATGCGTGATGACTTTTTACGGTTCCAATCTGATCTCTTTTCGAGATTAGATTCACAGAACCAAGTCCTTCACTCCATGGATGGCCGACTCCAGTCCATGGATACCAGACTCCAGTCTGTTGATACCCGTGTTACCTCTCTTGAGGAATAGTGGGCTCGATGGACAGGACTTCATCCTCTACCTCCATCTGATTATCAGGATCATCCGGATCCTCCTGCGTATTAGTTTTCTATTCATTTTTCTTTGTCTTTTTAGTTTTTTTTTATTTCTTTAACTTTTCTATGTTATGCTTGGTTGTTCGTATTTTTGTTGCAGGTACCTATCTTAAGGATCCTCACATTCTTGAGTATGTTACCGGCTCTGTCTTATCAGGGAAGTTCTAATCTCCTTCTCTTTTATTTTCTACTACGAGGGCGTAGTAGAATTGAAGTGTGGGGGGGGGGGGGGCGTGAATTTCTTTGATATATGTCTATGTTTATTTGTTTTTGTTACATGTTTGTGTTGTCTTTTGTTGCTTTCCCTATTTAATGATTTGCGCATTTTTTTTGCTTATTTGATCATTCTTGTTGATAAATGTTGATGATTGATATGTGAGCCTTGTATGTGGTATGTATAGTGGTAACTTAGCTTAGATTTGATTCTTGATTAGGCTAGGTTGTGTGGTTAAGATGACATGTGGGGCATGTTGCTTTTTTTAGTCGTATACATAGTGGTCAGGATTCGGATTATGAGTGACTACTCCTTGTTGTTATATGTTCGATTTCCCTTGGATAAAAAAAAAAGAGTATCAACTCTTTCTAAAAAAAAAAAGAAAAAGAAAATAAACGCTAGAAGGGCGTACAAAAAAAAAGGAGAGAAAAGAAGCTCGAATGGCTTCAATAAAAGGGAAATTGAACATGTGACGATAGAGAGATGTGAGATGAGTGTATATCGTGACCATATGTATATTGATGAACTTAGTAACGGACAACATTACATCTTAATTGAGTGACCGAATACGGTTGAGTATTGAGTCTAGGCTAAGTTTGGAAGTGAATGTATGATTGGTGGTTGGCTTACATGTTAATTATTGATATGAATTGACAAGTGGTGATTGAATTTTGCTTGAGGACAAGCAAATGATTAAGTGTGGGGGAGTTGTTTATTAGGTTTTTAGTTATGTTTTTATGTGTCGTGTGATCGTGTTTTATATGTTTATCTTTTGTTTCGTATTGTTTTATCGTTCGTGTTATGTTGTTTCTTGTTTGTTCGTGTATTACGCAGGATGGAGTGGAAGATGACTATTTGAGCTAGGGTGAGTGCTGAAAAGACCGTAATGCAAAGCCGGGAGAGGAAGCGAAGTACGAGCTTGGAACGGGATAGAGAAGAACACCACAAGGGGATGAAGAATGCAGCCAGCGATCGCTAGGTATCCCAGCGATCGCTGGGCTGCAAGATTAAGCGAGGACAGAAACACACACTCAGCGATCACTGGGTATTCCAGCGATCACTGGGTATTCCAGCGATCGCTGGGTGGCCCATCGCTGAAGGACAGAAAGCAACAGCCAGCGACCGCTGGCCAGCAGTTATGTGTGCGTTTTAAAGAGTTCATAGGCGTATTTTCAGACGATTATTCATTCCCTAACTTTGTAACTCAGTAGAAACATTCCCAAAACACTTGTTTACTGTTTTTCTTAGTTTAGATCCTTGGGGTATCCAAGGATTGAAGAAGTTTATCCACCAAATTGTGAATTCTTAGTAAGTTTATGAAGATAACTCTTTCTATGGATTTGCTTTTCATTTTGGTTGGTTAAATTCTTATCTATGGTTGATTATCTATATTCTATGGTTTGATGCTTAATTTGATCTGATTTTATGGTTGTTTGATCCTTGTTTAAGAGTATTGCATGCTTGATCACCATGTACGACTCAAAGATGTAGAATGGATTGATATGAATTATTCTATGTCACATTCATAATCAAACAACTTAACCTATTAATCGGAAACGTAGAATAGGTAATCATATCTTGATTAGTATTACTCTAGGTGTGTTCTATACACGAAAGTGCTAGACACGGATTAGTTTAAGAATACGAAAGTTATTGGCTAATCAACTTAGGGGAAGCTACTAGAGGTTTGGTTTGATTGAATAAGCATCGACTTAAACTAGAGATAATTTTTACCCTAGACTTTAATCTCTTGTGTACCCTTATTTATTACTTTCCGTTTTTAGTTTAGAGTTCTTTTATCTCATCTTGCTTAGTGTGTTTAGGATTACATTATCTGCATGTTAGTACTAATAATTGATAGCCCTGCATAGCCTTCCGTTGAGATACGACATTCGGGTCGACTTAAATATAGTAACTGAAAGTATATCGGCTGGAAACATTCCTCGTGCCCGATACTGATTCTCTTGTAGGACAGTGGGTCTGGACTTAACAACGCCACGTACTTCAGTTTAGCACACGTTTTAGGTCGAACAGTACTTTACTTTCTGCTTGATTACAACTTCTTGCCCAATGCAAGACCCAACTCAAAACCCAAATTGTGACATCGAAAGAGGAATCCACCAACTCCTTGTGTGATCGACCTTGTACTTGCCACTATCGGAACCTAGTGAAGAGTGTAGGTATTATAAATTTATCTTGACCAGAGTGATAACGACTAAGCTCTGTCATATACCAAATCAGTTTGCTTAGATAGCAGGTGACTTTCTTTGTGTGTGAGAGAGATTGATTTGGTCAAAGAGGTAGTCTCAATATCAAAATGATGATCAATGCTTCAACAATTTAACTGTGAAAGTACATCATGTGCGGAAGTTGTGATTTATTGGTATCCATTATACTTAGAAAATACTTAGTTTTTATTAGCCAAATGTTCTTTAAGACAAGTTGATTGATACAAAATGCACAACACGATATTTTAATGCAAATTAATTTGGTTTTGAAATGATAAGCAAGTCAAAACAATATGAATAAAATGTAGAAAGCAAAAAACAGAAACAATTAACGTGGTTCGGGAAACTCCTTACATCCATGGTTGATCAACACTAGATCATTGAATTCCTTAACCTTGGATTCCTCTCTTATTTATACTCTCTTAGTACGATACATCACTATGATATTTATTCTCATTGAGAATGAGATACACACTCTTATTTATACTTGTTGAAAACGAGATTCCAACGTAATGATTTATGTTTCGTCGTTTTTCATTCTACTCTATTGCAGAACTTAGTACAAAGTATAACAATGAAGAGATTCTAGAACTAATGGTTTGGAGACTCTATACAAAATATATAGTTTTAGTGGGTGTATCTCCAGAATATGTGAATCATCTAATGTTAGATTTGTCTTAGAATATTTTGAAGAATTTTTGCAGCCTTTGCGCTCTATAATTTTCTGGAGTTTTGTTGTATTAATTAATTATGGAGAATGACTGAAGTACTTTTAGGCATATCATCTGAAAAATAGTTGTTGCAGTAACATTAATTGTGAATACGATTATTGAATTTTGAATGTGCTTATAGTAGTTGAAGTTTTCCCTACGTGTCGACTGTAATCCATTTCGGTATATCGTTAGTTTCCTCCAATTTTTATATGTTAAGCTCACTAGACATACAGATCAGGTCATCTCTTGATTTGTACCTTGAGCTGTCTTTTGTCGATATGTTCTTCTGACAAGTCATTTGTTCCTCTTGGTATGCTATGTAGCATGTCACCTTATCGATCCTCTCTCAATTGATTTATCTATGTCGATCTACTCATCTTCTCTTCTGTTGATGAAATATTTAGTCTAGAGAACCAAATTGATCATATGACCAGAACCGATACATCGATTTATCCTTACACTTTGATCAATCTTTTCTAAACAATAAGGTTGATCATATGGTACATATTGTTAACTTGATTTATTCTTACATGTTGATGTTCCTTATAAAACTTAGACTACAATAAGATCATCTATATTAACTAGATTATTAATTTGATCCTTCATTACATTGTAGATGATCTACTACTATAACATTAGGTGATCTTTATTGACCAAATCATACTCATCGATATGTTCTCACACTTTAGATCAACCTTTCTAAGTCCAACTCTAATCTATACAAGTAAATAAAACTCACATCAATCTTTCTATGGACTTAACACTTGTATCAATTTGCTACTATAAAAGCAATAAATAACTAAACATCAATATGAACATATAAGCAAATACACAGATGGTTTCTAAAAACATCATCAAAATATATGCTATCTTCAACAACATCAAAAAAGGTTTTCAACAATTTTTCTCATTTTTGATGTTGTTGAAATCATCAACCAAATAAACTGGATGTTGAAACCATTAAAGTGAATAACAAGATTTAACTTACCTTGTTACCTAGACACGAGTCTATACATCAATTTGCTCCCCTCCTTTCCCATACCTTCCATTTTGAGATTAATAATAGATCTTCAATGCCCCCCCCCCCCCCCCTTTGATTTAGTATCAATCTTTCTTTTCCAATTTTAAGTGTTATAAAAATGATCAACGAAAAGATTTCAATTGAGGATTTCCAATACAATCTATAGTATTCTTTTTTGGTATTGACATGATATACCAAATCAACTCACTTAGATAGCTAGTTAGCTTTTCTGTGTGAGAGATGTTTAAAACAGATAATCTCGATATCAAAGCGATGATATGTGTTTCAACAATTCAATTGTGAATGGAAATATAGTGTGCGTTACATAAAAGTACTTAGTTTTTATGAGCCAAGTATCCTTGAAGACATGCTGATTGGCACACAATTCACAGCTCGTTGTTCGTATGCAGATCAGCTCGCTAGTGCAATGAAAGGCATGTCAAAGGTGATTTTTTGATTTGTGTCTTAACCTATCTTGGGTCAATTTTCTCTCTACGCATGTCGTCTATTCCTCTTAGTCTGCTCTGTAGAAGGTCACTTGATTGATCTGCTCTAAATCAATCTGTCTGTGTCGATCATCTCCTCTAGCAGGTCGAGTCTTGTACTCTTCTGTTGATTCAAAACTTAGTTTAGAAACCAAATTGATCATATGACCATATTGATACATTGATATGTCATTGCACTTTGATCAATCTCCTACAAAATAATAAGGTCGATCATATGGTAAATATCGTTAACTTGATGTGTCTTTAAATGTTGATCTCTCTTCTAACACTTAGACTAAAATAAGATCATCTCTATTGACCAGATCGTTAACTTGATCTAGCATTACATTGGAGATGATCTATTACTAAAATATTAGGTGATCTCTATGGACCAAATTATACTTATCGATAGTTTCTCACATTTTACATCAACCTTTTTAAGTATAACTCTAATCTAGACAAGTAAATAAAATATAGATCGCACAATCTTTCTATGTATTAATTCGTTTAGTTTATATGCTCCTTAACAATTGTATCGATCTAATATTATTAAAGCAGTAAATAACTAAACATCAATATGAACATATAAGCACATGCACAAATGATTTTGAACAACATTATCAAAACATATGATAATTTCAACATCATAAAAAAAAAAATTCTGATAGTCACGTTTTTCCTGACTTTGCTATCCCAATAAAGTGCGGTTATGCACAATTTTCAAATTCCTATATTTGACTTTATTCAGTCAGTACTTCTCTTTATTTGACGTTGACTTTTCTTATTGTATTTGTTCACTCTAGTGGTTCTACCTTTTACCGTTAAAGACATTCTAACATTTTTTGGACTTTTTTTTTCTTTTTATACTCTTACATATATAGTTTGAAACAACATCATATTGGATCTTCATATTAAAAATATTAATATATGTTCACATTAGGTATGTTTTGTTATGTCCTTTTTCGATAAGATTGAACTAGAGGCAAAATTTGAGTAATTGTTAAAATTTATGTATTCTATACAATATTTTTAAATTTATATTAAAATTAATAATATTTCATAAATCATGTATTTAAAAATTATTTCATAAATCATGCATTTAAAAATTATTAATTAAAAAAAAGCAAGCATCCATTGTGGCGGGTATTATTATTTTTTTATTTTTTATTATTTATTATCATTTTAATTTTTCCTTTTTATTTATTTTCTTTTTAGCTAATCCTTTTATCCCTCTGTTTTAAAAATTTTACTTTATGTACGAAAATAGTTTATTTAATGTATCGTGTATAGCAATAGCAAAATATATCCTTGAAGTGCATTTTATTGATTTGAATTTCCCGAGATATATATATATATATAAGTTTTAGTATGATGTATTCGCTTAAAGACTAGAAAAGATATTATTTAATTTTAGATGGCCTACGTATTAATATAATTTTGACTCAAGAACAAATAAAAAATATATATTGATTTACAACAAAAACAAAAATAATATCAATGAAGATTATATATATATGCACCATGGAGAAGAAAGAGTAAAATACTTATTATTCTATTGGTAATTATAAGAAAGAATCTAATTCTATTGAATACTAATTAAACTAGCAAGGATTCCATAAAACCACCACTTTAATGGAAATATTCTATAATAATAAAATATATTATAAGACAAAATTGATTTGATTGAAAGAATAAAGCCCCTATAATTATTGTGCACATTATTAGTACTTCCTCTCTCCTGATATACAAGGTGCGCAAATCAAAATATCCTTACTAATTGTCAACTTATTCATTTGTTAAGTGTCTGTACATGTTTACAACTTCAGATATATACCTTCTTTTCGGTCCGCAAATCAAAACATCCTTACTAATTGTCTACTTACTTTTTTGTTAAGTGTCTGTACATGTTTACAACTTCAGATATATATATACTTCTATTCTATATTTATTTATACTTTAATTTTCATTTTTTTTATCATTTAATCTGAAAATAAATTTAATTATTCAAACTCATTTAATTCATTATTTAATATGTTTTTTTAACCTAATTTTTTAGATGATTTTTTTAATCTGTTAATTTTAATAGTTGTGTCTGCCTTATATGCATGCTTGTCCCAATTGCAATTTCTTAGTTTGAGATGATTAATGATTGATTTTGACAGAACCTTGTTATATTATGCATCGATATGACTTGAAATTGTGTGTTCTTTGATTGGGTGATGAGCTATGCATTTGATGATTGTTGTCTGTGGGGCGCTCTATTGTGATTGATTGATGTGATAACTTCTAGCATGGTTGATTTGGTATACAATTGCTTGAATTGCTAGACTTGTTTTAATTGAGCGTAATGGTGAAGATTGAGTTGGGAGGCTTCTGCTCTTCTCAATTCCATGAGCATGGGAAACTACACGAAAATATTATAGATACCCTCTAAATGTTTTCATCTCATGATTATTGGCCATATAACCCACTTCTTTCTAAATTTGGCTCGAACGACCTTAATTGAATCGCTTGAGTATTGGTTTGAAGGTGATAATAACTCTACCCCTCTTCCTCTCAGAAATAGAAAGAATTTATGTTGTAGGAATGGGTATGGAAAACCACACTAGGATACTCGATTTATGTCAAAGATTACACCTAGTGACCATCATTCTATCTATCACCATCTTACCGCGATTTGATTTAAAAAAAAAATGAAATGATGATGAATGAATGAAAGAAATAAAAGCCTAGCTTTGAGTGATTGAGAACCATATCTTCATGTGTCTTTGAGTTTGATTGGATTGAAGTTGCATTACGAGGGAAACACGTGGTAGTGATGAGTGTATAGTCTTGTGATCCATTTTGAAGCATTCATAATGAATATGATGTTGCATAGTTGAACTCGTTTCTTATTTTGAAATCTTCGTAGCGTTTTGAGTCTAGACTTGCTGAGGACAAGCAAGCCATTGTGTGTGGGAGGTTGTTTTCCCATTTTCTTTCTCGTTTCTCGTGCATATTGAGTCGATAATATCTTGTCTTTGTTGTTCTCTTTGATCCTTTGGTTGACATATTTACATATTTTAGGTAAAGATCGGCAAACGGAGTTAATGAGGCTCGAGAAGAGAAACGAGAGCGAAACGACACAAAAGAGGGCTAATTGGGATTTCTTGAAAAGAAGCACTATAAGGAAGCTGGCAGTTGGGATTTTAGTCAGTAAAAACACAGTGGGAAGATGGATCAAAGATGGACTGATCAAAGCTCATTCCAACGCTATCAAATCGGACCTCACAACTTCAAACAAGTTGTTGAGGCTTAATTTGTCATTGGAGGCCTTACAGTTTGATAGTGCATTCAATATCTTGAAGTTCAAGAATATGAACAACACAATTCATATAGATGAGAAATGGTTGTACATTTCTAAAACTGCACATAAGTTTTACCTCACCCTGGGGGAGGCCGAACCACATAGAACATGCAAAAGCAAAAAATTCATCACAAAGGTCATGTTTATGTGTGCAGTGTATAGACCTATATTTGATACTAATGGTAGTGTAGTGTTTGATGGTAAGATAGACATATTCCCCTTTGTTGAAAAAGTACCAGCCAAAAGGAACTCTAAGAATAGGCAGAATGGTACCTTAGAAACAAAGCCAATACAGTCCATCACTAAGGATATAATCAAAGACTGTTTAATTACTCAGGTCTAGGTAGTTTTAAATTCTTTAAATGTTGATTTAAATGTTGTTTTAAATGTCCTTTCAGATCAGAGGACAATGCATTCAATTTCAGATTCATTTTTTATTTAAATGTACTTTTAAATTCAGTTTACATTAATGTACTGTTAAACTCAGTTTACATTGCATTAAATTCAATCTGTTTCCAACCAATGCATTAAAGTCAGACTCCGATGCTTTTAAATTCAGTTTGACAGTGCCTAAATATGCGTATTCATAAATATGCAGTGCCTAAATGTGATTTAAATGTCTTTCTATTTCAGTTTATTCCCTCAATCAAGGCTAAATGACCTACAGATGCATCAAAATTGATCTTCATCCAATAGGATAATGCAAAGCCACATATCAAAGACACAGATGAGGACTTAGGGTTGCAGCTAGTAGTGAAGGATTTGATATAAGGCAAGTGCATCAACCACCAAACTCTCCCGACACTAATGTTAATGACTTAGGCTGGTTCAGAGTAATTCAAAGCATTCAAACCGAGACAGCCAGCTATGATGTGGACCAACTAGTTGATGCAGTCATTGCATCATTCTATACACTATCACTTATCACACTGAACAAGGTATTTTAAGCTTACAAGGCTGCATGATTGAAATCATGAAGGTTAAAGAGCAGAATACCTACAAACTGCTTCATATGAGAAATGAAGCTTTGTTGAGAGTTGATGCATTACCTACTAATTTGGAAGTTCCTATAGACTTAGTTAGGGAATGTATGACCTATATGGTTGAAAATGGGAGATCTTTAACTGTGGAACATATTGTAAGTGCCTTAGGGATTACTTTTAGTACCTCATAGTGCATTGATTTATCTTTTTTTGGATGTGTTGTGCCTATAAAACACATTTTTTTGGTGTGTGTGTGTTTAAGGTGTAACACACAAGATCTCTAAGGTGTAAAGAGATCTTATTTTTGTGAAATGTATGCAAATATGCAGTTTATGCAGCTTTGTTATTTAAAGTGCAATTGTATGCAATATTACACAAATTGTTATAGTCTTACTGACCAACACACAATCATGCAACATACTTCACACAATCATGCAGATTACTCATCACACATTCATGCAGCATACTTCACACATTTCTCATCTCATACCAAGATCAGTTATCACAGATTTCTCATCTCAAACCAAAAAAAGAGAGCATATTTCATATCATCTCAGCATCACACAATCATGCATCAACAACACTGTGCTTTTACTGACATAACAGAGATCACCATCAACATATCGGTGATAAAATCCCAACATATCATAGATCAACACCAACATATCAGAGATCAACACCAACATAACAGAGATCACCATCAACATCACATAAAATCCCAACATATAAGAGATCACCACCAACATATCACATAACAGATCACATATCATAGATATGCAGATCACCTCCAACATATCACACACACACAATACTAGAAGGAACAATCTCACCCATCTACATCTCCACTCTCACCCATCTGCATCTCCTAGTCTCCACCACCTCCCCGCTCAGAAAATAGATCATTGGGCTCAGGAATCGCCACTCTGAACCTCACCCCTTTTTTCATTGCTCTTATCACTACCTCATGATCATCAAGATACACTGCAATAGAAGTTGGCATAATCACAATACAGAAGCAGAATCAAATTCAATACACTTAATAAATCATAGATTTACCTAACTCGCCACCATCATTGGAGTTGCTCATAATAGGTGGCTCACCTCTTCCACCTTCTAGAGCCACCTCTCTACTCAGACCTTGATCTCTTCCACTGCCTACAGCCACCACTCTGCTCAAAGGTTGAGCTCTTCCACTGCCTACAGCCACCACTCTGCTTTGAGATTGAGAAAAATGTTCGGTCTTGACAAGAGAAAGATCACATGCAGAGGGTGGGGGTGGCGTAAGAGACAAAAATCTCAGATCCACCATAGATAGATATAGAGGAGCTAGGGTTTTATTTGAAGGATTCATCACTACAGAGGGTGGGGGTGGCGTAAGAGACACAAAAATCTCAAATTCACCATAGATCGACACAGATCTAGGGAGAGCGGAGGAGCTAGGGTTCTGATTCGATGGATTCAACAAGGCAGAAGGTGGGGGAGGCGTAAGAGGCAGAACAACATCATATTCACCATAGATCAAGGGAGAACTAGGTAAATCGGACGACATAAGGTCAATTTTTGATGGATTCATCACGGCAGAAGGTGGGGGAGGCAAAGAGAAAGAGTCTTGACCTTCATCCTTCGAGTCAAATCTCCTAAAAATGGAGAATAACTTAGATAACTTAGGTTTTTTCGAAGAACGGGGTGGGGTGAGGCACCCCAATGGTTCTTCATCGCGGGCGAACGGGTGACGGAAATGGAAAAAAACGGCCAGCTAGGATTTTCCGAGTGTTCGAGAGTTAGAGAGAATGAGAGGGTGAAAGAAAGAGGCGGGTGGGGAATGGGTATAATAGATTAGGTTTTGGGGGTAATGAGTTTAAGTAGGGCTAACCTAATTATACTTAATTGGGTTAAATATTTCTATATTGGGTAGAGGCCAGGTTTATTGGGACATATGGAAATGGCAAAAAGAGTCAAATATATTGGGTGGGAGGGAGGGAGTATTATTTAATCGGCTAGAAAACAGATAATTAAATAACATACTCCATCTGTCCCACTAAGTTTGGAACCTTTTTTTCCGGCACGATTATTAAGGAGAGTGTATAAAGTAGTGTAAAAGGTATAAAGGTGGTAGGGTCCACACTTTTTTGAAAAAATAATTTTTGCTAGTTTTAAAATATGCCAAGCTTAATAGGACGTCACAAAAAGAAAAACGTACCAAACTTAGTGGGAAGGAGGGAGTACAACTTTTCGTAACCATCATCTGTTTGTTAAATAGTCCACAAGTTAAATAAAGGAAATAATGCAGTATAAAAGTATTTGTAAAAGCTAAGCTAAAAAAACAGGAGACACTAATTATTTTTAATATTAAAATTTTAACTTGTTTCATTCTAATTTTATTTAATCCATTTAGTATATGAATAATCTAGTAAGTCGACATGAACTTTCGCTGTATTTTTAACTCTATCCAAAACAAAGTTTTGTGTAACTAATCCTTCCAATTTCTTTTAATAAGTGTCGTATTTAATTTTTTACATATCAATGAATTATTTCATTTATAAATATAATTTTATTAATCTATTTTATTCACACTTTTATAAATGTATTCATATAATTTATTTTAATTATATTATAAAATATTAAATAAAAAAATTATATTATATTATATTTTAGTCTAAAATTTTAAAATATATAAAACTCATATTAGAAAATAAAAAATAAATCAAAATAAGACATTTATTTAAAAATGGACGAATATTTTATTTCTTCCCACTTCTCGATTATTGAGTTGAACTTGTAATTATTTAATATTACCGTAAAAAGATAGAGGTTAGGATAAGCACGTTGTTTTGTCGATTTAATGCGCAAATTAATAATAAATTAGTAGGTTGTTGACAAATGTGTGGAAAATCTTTTGAGTCTCGAGAGCGATCTTACCTCACCATCACTGTATCACTCACTCAAACTCATAATCACTCTTGACCATTATATATATAAAAAATATTTTACTACCAAGAATTTTCAAATTCAAACATACTCACATATTTTGCAAATACTAAATTGTTTGTCACGTGATTAAATGTATCATTGCGATAAGACATGATGTCAAATGCATCTTGTAAATTCAAACTGAAAGAAAAAATTTACCAGACATTAATATATAATTGCAAGAACTTGACTAATCACCTTTAAGAATCTTCTTTTTTCTTTTCTGTTTGTTGAAAAGAAAAGGCTACGATTAATTGGTATATAAATATTCCTTCTATTTATACATAAAATCAGACAACTGACATCAACATAGTGCATGTGCAAGACGTACAATAAATCACAAATCTAGTCTTTAATAATATTATTAGAAAAATTTGTAGTTATAGTATTATTTTAGCATGTATATTAATAATATAAAAAAAATTACAAATCTTACTTTAAGTGAGCTGAATGTATATCTAAAATTAATAAATGAAAGATTGTAAGGTTTTATCAAAAATAACTTATTTATATAAAAATATAATTTTTTTTCAATCATTCTATAATAGAAAATATTTATATTTAATTTAATTAATCATAATAATTAGTTTTAGATTGATAAATGATATAGATTCTCTTGCATTCTTATAAATATTTTTTTCTCATAAATTTATAAATTAGTAAATTAATAAATATAATTTTATAAATGAAATTAAAGAAAATTAATTATTGATAATTATATTTGTAACTAGTTCTTTTTATTATTAAATTATATAACAATTAATTTAAAATACATATTGCATATATTTTTACAAATAAAAAAATTGCAAACAAAATAAAATTTGTAGAAAGAGAAAAAAGTAGTTATTTTTTTATCTTTATATAATTGTAAATTAATATTATTATATGTAATTATCTAATTATTAATGCCATTAAAATAAAAGTTATTTACAAAATTACCATTGAAATCCATTTAAAAGTTATTTACATAATTATCTTTTTCATTAATGAAGAATTTTCGAGATCTCGTTCTTTACTATTAACATTGAAGAACTTTTACACTATGAAATATTTTAATACTGCATTGATTTCATTTTGTCCGCTAAGATAAACGCAAGACATTAACTAATACCATATTGTTTAGCAATAGACTTTCTACCCACAAAATCTACAATACAGAATATAGACTTATTTGCCATAATATAATCAATACTCTCTCCGATCACAAAAAACTTGCACATTTGTGCACTTTATTAAGTCCAAAAAAAATTTGCACACTTCTACTTTTAATAATTATACCTATATTGTTGGACCCACCATTACCTTTTTAATCACTCACATTACATATTTAATAATAAATAATGTGAAACCCTCATTCCACTATCAATCAACTACTAACTTTTCTTCAACTCACATACACATATTTAATTAATAAATATTGTGGGACTCTTACTCCACTCACAACACATTCATAACTAGGGATGTCAATTTGGCCCGAAAGTGCGGGTTGGCCCGAAGACCAACCCGAAACCGAAGAGGATTAGAGTTGAAAATTTATGACCCGAAATATTTTTTAGCCCGAATGGGTTGGACCAAAATCAACCCGAACCCGATAGGGTTAGCCCGAAAACCGAGTGGGTTAGCCCGATTAACCGAATGAAAAAATAAAATAATAATTATTTGCATAATATATTTGATATTTCATGCAAAAATGTATTTTTCATATCCATCAATTAATCAATCAGTATTTAAAAAAATAATTATGGCACAATTTGAGTATAATATCATTACATTTCTCTTTAAATTTATTCATATTTAATTTTAATATTTAACTATGTCTAAAATTTTATTTTATTTATTATATTTTTTAAAAAAATATATTTTTTAAATATAAAATCATAAAAAATATACTACATTTTAAATACTTTGTTCGCTTTTTGAATCTTTTTGTTGGATTGAATCACCTTAATTTGATATATGATAATATGTGAACTTTTTAAATCGTATTATTGTTTATATTCATTTTTACAAACATAGAGTCATGAAAAAAAATATATGAATGGTCATTTTTTTGACAAAGAGTCTACAGCCCGAATAGCCCGGTGGGCTAACCCGAAACCCGAAAGTTTAGGGTTAGGGTTGTAAATTTGCAACCCGAAAAAAAATCAACCCGAACCAACCCGAACCGAATAGCCCGACAACCCGAGCGGGTTAGCCCGAAACCGAGCGGGTTGACCCGATTGACATCCCTATTCATAACATTCATTAAAATCCATGTCCGACCCAAGTGTGCAAGTTCTTTGTGGACGGAGGGAGTAGAAAATAAATAAAAAAAACTAGTGACATATAACTTTATTCTCATAAATAAAAAATAAATTTATTACAAGATTCATCATTTGGCTTATCACCGACAGTCTGTTTAGTGTTTAAAATTCAACGATGACGATAAACACGAGGGTTGCGCTCGTTGCGGAAATTAACCCAACATATTATGACACGAGCTGACGATAACCATGCACCACCTATGTCCGCATTCTCGAAGGTATTCCTCTCTTTCAAGAGGATTCACGACATGTCAAGCCCTAACAAGGTTTTTCATTTATTACACATGTTTTGAAACATTTAAACATTAATAATATATCCTAATTATTTTTTAAATGAAGTGCATAATTAATTGAGGCAAAATATAAAATAGCCAAAGAATATTAAAACACGTAACAACCACCAACATAACACTATTTAAATTATAACCATTTATCTCTCTTTTTTTACACAAATATTCTTCTTTATCATTATTATTTACAATGATTCAATTTTTTGCTCTCCTTATTCCCTCCTGTCTGGAGATAGCAATGAGTCAGGTTGGGTCGGGTTTTCCTTTACCCATCCCCGACTTGTGATTTTACTAATAGGCTCAAGCCCGACCATGGCCCGATCGGTCGTGGAATTCAAGCCAAGCACACAGGCGGCTCATGTGGGTCGGACGAATTTGGATTGGGCCCCTGCTATGTATGAATCATATAATTAGTAGATAATCATATCATTCAAACGTATGAATGATATGATTGATAGATAATCATACCATTCATACGTGAACTCTCTTATTCATACTACATTAGTATGAAAAGTATGATTCATACCTTGTATATGTGATTCGTACTTCAGGTATTTAAGTTAAAAAGTATTTGTGATAATTTACACAAAAATATTTGGACTTTTAAATAGTACTTCCTCAATCCCCCTAAGCATGACACTTTTTTTTTATGGCACGGTTATTAAAGAGAGCGTATAAAGTAATGTAAAAATGATAAAGGTGGTAGAGTCCACATCTTTTTGAATGGATTACTCCCTCCGTCCCACCAGATTAGAAATATTTTATATTCAAATGGGTAGAGTATTTTAATCAAATGTCTCTGATCTGGTGGGACAGAGGAAGTATTATTTTTAGAATGTGTCAAGCTTAGTGGAACGTTCCAATAAAGAAAGTGTGTCAAGCTTAGGACGGAGGAAGAAACAATATAGGAGGAAATATTATATTGTGGTTATTATTTATATTTTACTATTTCTTTTACTATTTTAGCATATTAACACTAATTAAGTATGAAAGATTGTGCACTCATTCGTTCAAGTTTTATGAACCTCCATTCAAGACTCTTTTTTTAAAGCAATTTAAAATATTTCCACATAATCAAAAATTTAATTAAGTCAACTGAACATTGTATATATATTTTATTTATTCTTATTATTGAGTACAATCGCACTTCGGATTCTCCTTTTCTTTTTGTTTTTTAATGAGCAAAATTTTTGGTATAATTATAAAGTCGAATTCAATCAATAATTGAGATGGAAAGGAAGTATATATAAATTCCTAAAATTATGCGACTAAAAGGGAATGTAGTGGTTGGTGCTTGATTAAGTTACACGTCTAAGCGATAACCAACAAAATTAGGAAATTAACGAGAATTTTCTGTCCAAGAAATTCAGTTTCGATTCATATATATTATATATTAGGAATATTTTATTTTGTCTAATTTCGTATTAGCATCTTAGATGCCACAGAAGAGCTTAATGAACTAATTTAGTGGTTCAAAGTCAATGGTTGGCTAGAAACTAATTTAGAATAGTATTTACGATCACGTCTTAATTAGTTCATAAAATATATTTTGAATTAATTAATATGAAGGTGAACTAGCTAATTATTTGAAATAAGATTTGAGTATTGAGAGTTATATGTGGCCATGGTTGACCTCTCATGTTTTAAGAGATGTTATAAAGTAGGGCATGATTAATCATCAACCCTATTTTTTCTAGGGTATTTGATATAATATTTAGAAAATATTAAAAATTTAAACTATAACAATATACCCCTTCTATCAACCTAAGTAGGGCATGATTAATCATTTAAACCATTTGAAATGATTAATAATAAAAAATGATTCGATTTTTTATAATGAAAGTGATGCGTAAATATAAAGATGTTTAAAGGAACCATAATCGTGTAAGAGGCGTTTTAGTTATGGTTCTAAACTTCGTAATCATGAACTGACCATTTAGAATCATAACCGGTGATTTAAAATTTATTATAATCGACGATTCGAAACAGTAACCTCATTTTTTTAAACTAATTTAATTAGTTCTTAAATTATAAAGAGTGATTTTTTTAATTTATAAGAAAACATTAAAACTTATAAATACATTAATATTCAAAGAAAAATAAAAATAAAACTTTTAATTTTGTCATTATGGTTTTAAAATTAATAAATAAAATTACATTGAAAATATTAAAAGTTAAATGATACCTAATCAAAATAATTAGGAATATAAATTTTTTAAATATATTACTCCCTCCGTCCTGCTAAATGCGGCCACAAAGGGTTCGTCACGAAGTTTAAGAATGTAAAGTGTTGTGTTTTAATAAAGTAGGAGTGATGTATTGTAAATATAAAACTTTTTTCCTTTTTAGGAAAGTGACCACTTTTAATGGGATGGCCCAAAAAAGAAACATGGTCACATTTAGCGGGACGGAGGGGGTAGTATTTTTTTTACGGTTCGAAATCCTTACCGGAAGTTCGAAACCATAATTGAAATCATTTTACACGATTTGATTTCAAATAGTGAACTATCGTAGCAATAGTTCAATTTTAATTCTAAATTATTTTAATATTTAGCTGGCAATTTGATTTCGAACTATAACCATAAACACCTCTACGAGAATAAGTAAGCAAATTAAAGAGTTTCTTATGGCAAGTGACAACTAACATTAGAATTAGGCTGTAATCGGAACCATCTTACATTTCAAATAGCTAGAGACAAGTAAATCCTTTATGAATTTTTAATTTTATTATTTCATTCTAATTAAGAATGAAAGAATTTCTCATTTGAAGAAAAGTAGACTACTAAAAAATTTCACATTCATTTATGTCGTAATTGAATAAAGAATTCAAAAAATCTTAATAATACTAATAAATAAAAAGAAGGTCGAATCGATGAAATCTTGCTTGATATTCATCGGGAACTTGAGTAAGGAGTGGATCTTGTTATTTTTGGGTTTTCTATAATTTGAAAGCGAGAACTCATTTATTTAGTGGGTGTACCTACTTGAGTTGGATCACATAAAATATATTTGTTGGTCCCGATGAGCACGCTATTGGTGTATGGGGGAGGGAAAATACACCAATATATACTTTTTCGAATTCTTGTATAAGTTATCAGAAATAGAACCGATGATCACACAACACAGAATGATTGTCGATCTGTATTTCAGGTTCTATGTTTTGGAAACACAGAAGATGATGCAAATAATCATGTTCTGTTAAAAGTATTTTGTTCTCAAGAATGAGAGACAGAATGTGGTGGTTAAATCTATTACTCAGTTTAATGAAAACCTTTTGTTTAGTCCAAGTGTTCTTTAAATGTCAGTTTAGAGAAGATGCAATATCACAATTAGTATAATGTAGATAAATGACAGAATGTAAATACTGTAAATAAGAATACAAGGTTTAACGTGGTTCGGGAAACACCCCTACGTTCACGAATATCAACTCGATAGTGATTCACTAACTTGTGAAAATAACTCCTCGCTTATTTAGACTGGCAGAGAACCAGTCAGTCACTACAATAAAATCCTAACTTGACTTGTGTAGTGCACGAAAAAAGTCGTGACTTATCACTTACTGGGTCTTACAAAGATGAGAGTTCTTCCTTAAGCTTGAAGGTTATAGGAAGATAGAACTAAAATTACAGTGTTTGTATCCTAGATACAGTTTAGTTCTACGTGAGGTGTGAGATCTAGCTTTAGATAAATCGAAGTGTTGCTAAGATCTGAGATTCTAGATTGCAGAAAATAGCTAAGTGAGTAAATGATAACATTGGATGCTTTGAACACTTGAGAGCTTGAAATTCTGTAGAGTTTAATCGCTTGTGAGCTTGAGTTTAATCCTTAATTTAATATATTTTACAAAATGATGTAAAATCCCTTGTGGAGTATTTATAGTGTTGATTCCTCGAACTAGCCGTTGGAAAGCTTTATCACACGAACTAGCCGTTGGAATTGTACTCCTTGTCAGCCATGCGTCATTTGATATCATTTATGGCATGGCTGCAGTTCCCAGTATTCAAATTCCTTTACAAGAAAAAGTATATGAGAACGAAGCCTACGTGGCACCAAGGTGTACTAAGAGACAGATGACCCATTTAGGTAGACCATCTGTTCTTAAGCATTTCACAGAATGCCTCAAGTCTTGTGTGCTGAACAGATCATTCCTTAATCTGTTAAATCACCTTATGTGATTTGGATATGTCTGATAGACAGTATCTGGACAAAATGTTTCCTACGTTCTGTGTTATATACAAAATGACACATTTATTCTTCTCTCTTGAATGTCCTCCAGAAATAGTCTAACACAGATGCTCTATAGATACAGACCATGACTTATGTTCCTTTACATTGTGATCTGTATACTAACTAAGAATTAACACCTAAGTCTAAGTTGATCTTTTATAGACAGGTCTTAATATAGATCTTAATATCTTTACAGTACATATCAACTCCTTATACATAACACACTACATTATGTATTGATAATATATTTAAATAAATTTTAAGTGTGTGCTTCAATATCCATTATCAAAACTATTACCCGGGTTCCCAACAATATTCAACTCCATATTTCTATTAGAAATTGAATGTATTAATAAAGAAATAAAGAAAATATTTCTACTTAAATAGAAAGTTTCAATATATCAAAACACAAAAAAATTAATAAAAAATCCTTAAAACATAATTATGTCATTTAGACTTATTAAAGTGAAATGATTTTATATAAAATAGCAAAACAAAAAACATATAATAATTTAAATAATAATAAGTCTATGACTTTAATAAATCTAAATATCAAATTCTTGTACTTCTTCCGTCCATAAAAATGTTTAACACTTTGATTTGACACGTGTTTTAATATAATATTTTAACTTTATGTAGAAGAGTGTAGTTAGTGGAGTTTGAGTCCCACTTATTATAATTATTAAATTGAGATGTGTGTAGAAAAATGTAGTTAGTGAAGTTTGGATTCATATAATTTTTAATTTTTAATTTTGTGTGCATAAGATAATTACTGAAAAATTTTAATATTAAAAATATATGTTGACGAAGGTATTTAATTCTTAATCAATACGATTTAATTTTGAATCGTAATGTAAACCGAGAATAAGTAGGCAAATAAAAGTGTTAGTAATGGCAAGGGGTTTTCAATGAAGAGTTACTACTATTTTCATTTAATATTTTATTCTCTCATGTCGGCAATATGAAAATAAAATAAAATAAAAACTGTGAACCCCATTTGTATTTTTAGTCACGAGCTGAATATGGAGTGATCATTCACCAATTCAATTTCCATAAATATCATTATATATTGTATGCTGAATATTAATGCGCAAACTACGTAGAAGAAATTTCTAAAATCACAACAAATTAAACTGGTACAAAAGCAATCCAAATAAAGAGACTGCTCCGTGTTCACTAAGCACATTTTCATATGATGTGATAATGACACATCAATTTATTATATATTGAATATACTAAATTATATTATAATTGATACATTATAAATTGAAAATAAGAATTAAATAAATAATTAATGACAGTTACATTAAGATGGCTAACAAATTAATTTCAGTAAATGTAAATCCATTATAATTTTATCCCGAAAGCTAAATTCCAACATAGAGGGAGCAAACGAGACGATATCGTTTCTTTAAGTTGGTCTGAGAAAGAAATAAATTAATATAAAAGATGTTGCTTTAGCAAAGTAGGACATTATACAAATTATTATGAATCTTCTTAAACAAAATTATTTAACTCAGCTCGAATCTCCACTTAATTTCACTGAAATTCAGAACTCAATCATCATAATACATAAAATACATAGTTTAGAATTCTAGTTGAAGTCACTCTTGTGTTTATCAGTGCCAGAACTCGAACTCGTCATAAATATTGGAACAATATTTTATTTGTGTGTTTGAAATCGACAAATCGACATTACGTATCTATTATGGTAATACTTAATATCAACCCTACATTTATTTGGAAAAAGGTATACCTAACTTAGAAAGTAACTTCATATATAACTTTTGCTTTATACCTCACAACCATTACATTCACAAACCAGCACTTTACCAATTACACTATTTGAAGACTAAATATATAGATACATTTTTTAGAACGCATTATAAGAAATTATATAGAAATAAATCGATTTTAATAGCAATGTGATAAAAAAGATATGTGCGGAAAAGCATAGCCCATCCCATCCACACAAAAGTAAAAGAGGATAAGAATAAAGTTATAATTATTGAGGAGTGACGACAATAAGCAAATGAAGTGAAGTCAATTGAGAACAAGTGTGTGTATATAGCCGCAAAACAAGGTTAATATTGACGGCCTAATAATTCAACACAAACTAACTCAGTTGCAACTTTGTTGTCCTATATATTTATATATAAATACAAATATTTGATTACTTTATAATTACATATGTGGAATATTATTCATGATATGATATAATCAGCGTAACCAAATATAAATATGTCAGTTAATATATGTGCATACATACCTATCATTGATTTTCATTAGAAAAAAAAATTATAGTAGTATTGATTAATTTATTTTTTCTAAGATATTTTAGAAAGTTTATATTAAAATTTGATTTTTTTTTCATATATTTCTTAAAGAAGGATTATTTCTCGTTTATAAATTATAAATACGAGGCGTGCGTGTGTTGGCCTAGTGGTAGTGAAGTTAATGCCCCAGACAATAGGTATCGGGTTCGAGTCCTACGTGATGCGGTTATGTAATTTAATGTTAATGTAATTTGATTTAAAAAAAATTATAAATACGACTTAAGAAGCAAAAACTAATATGAGAAAAGCAAAAGGAAAAAAACAAATAATTGAGGCAAATCTAGCTCTTCGGCGAGCTAGAACAAGAGTCGAGTTACTGTTACTATAATTTTATAACTAGTTAATGCGTTGAAATAAGCAAGTGAGAGTTTCTATTTCTAAAACCTACTCCCTCCGTCCACAAAATTGATTTGCGGTTTGATCCATCACGTGTTTTAATGATGTATTTTGATTTTAATTGGAATATGTAGTTAGTGAATTTTGAGTCCAACTTAAAATATTATTTTATATTGAGTTGTTTGTAGTGAGTGGAGTTTGGGTCCCACCAGGCCCGGCTATTAGCCTGTCCAACAGGTTAAACAGAGTCCAAAAAATATGAGTCCCAAATTTTTATTCATCTCAAGAAGCCCAGTTACAGCTCAAATTTTTATTCCTTTTCATTTTTCTTTCACAAAAATTTAAAAATCAATACAATATTCAAGACAACGTCTCTTTTATTAATTTTTCACGTGATTTAAAGAGAACTATTTTGCAATCATCCGTATCTAGTTTTGCACACACTCAACAAAATTATTTGCGCATTTGATTTTATATTTTGTAAGACATTGTCGTAATATATTATTATTTTTAAGTTATACTTTAATAAAATTTAAGGGTCTAATTTTATAGTTAGCACGGGGCCTTAGTTTTGATTGAGCCGGACATGAGTCCCACTTGAATATTGATTGTGGTAGGTCAATTTACTATGAACGAAAATTTTGAAATATAAATTATTTTGGTGGTCATTAAAAATAGCAAAATGTAAACTGTGTAGATAAAGTGTATTATTTTTCAAATAGCCCATTTAATTTTATAATGCTAGCAACCCAACTTTACATCAAGATTCAAGAGTGGAGAAAATTACATGTAAGATAAAAAAAAATTAGACGCACTCGTAGATGAAATGAATCTGGTAACTTGGATTTTGTTTGACAAGATGGATGAATCTTATGCTCCATTTATTAATTTGGCGCCTAACACATTTTGGTTTTGCACTCATTGAAAGGAGGTTATTGTGTACTTAGCAGAAAAAGCAATTATAAATTTTGTTTTTTAATAGGGGTGTCACTCACTCACCGGATCACTTTAATTGGACTCAGTTAATTGGTTAACTAGAATTGGAAAAGTTAAAATTTAAGAAATCAGATATGAGAATTTTCAATTCTACCCGTTAACCAGGTATTGATCAGTTCGATAACGGTTAATAGATGGAACCGATTAAAAAACTATGTTTTATTATTATTTCTTTATTTTCTTCTTTTTTAAAAATATCAATTTAACAAAATAATAATTTGGCATAAATATTTTCCTAACAAGAAGTTAATGTAGATATAATTCAATTCAATTCGATAAATATTTTATAATATATAAAATAATTTATTTTTAATATATATTACTCAATTCGGTATTGATTCGATACAAATTAGAATACTGTTAATTTTAAATTATTAAGAACTGTTAATCAATTTTTAATTAAAAAATTGATACTCAATAACTAATTTTCGATCTAATCTCGGGAATCTCGGGAATCGATTACTTATTGACACCCTGATTTTATACTCTTGTTCACTAATTAAAACAGCAATGACCATCGTTTTCAAAAACTATATATATAATAAAGACCATAAATTTAAGAAATAATCACAGGAGTACATTGATTGATTAAAAATAGATAGGAAAAGAAATGTCTAGATAGGATGAATGCATGCAGTATTTATTATATTATTTTATAGTATTTAAAACTTGTAGACGGCGGAAGCTGCAATTTGGGATAACTCAAAAGTCCAAAAAATAATTGAAAATGAATGGAATAGCAACAGCAATAATAATAATAATAATTGAAGATTGAAAAGGACAAAAGTAACGAGGCAAAGGCAATGGGAAAGTGAGAGACTATTTGGGGGAGTTGAGGAATTGCCGACTTGCTAAGTTGGGTCAACTTCTATATTTTATCTTTCTTTTACTCTTTATCATTTTTCCTTTGTTTTTTGTGGTCAACTCTAGTACTTATGGGCAGTTTTGTCTCCTGTGAATTATTTCTTGATTTTATTAAATTCATTTCTTTTGAGCTCTGAAGAGGGTAAGATAGATATATAGATATATAAATAGATATATTCGAATTATTAATAGTTTTAATAGATATAAAGGGGCATATATATGCGTGTGGTGGATGATAATCATAAAAAGTGGATAATTTCATTAATTTAGCTTGTGGAGTAGATAATTAGTTGTTGGGAATGGGCTATGGCTTGCCACGTTTTCCAATATGGCCTTTGCTCATATAATTAAAATAATTAAAAGAATGCCATGACCTTGGACTGGGATTCAAGCTTTGTCTCCGTTACTAAGATTGTATTTGCGTTCTATGATATAAGAAAGGATAAAGAAGAATAATAGAAAAGGTTAAATCTATATAAAATTTAGAATGTTTGATATAATAAATTATTTTTTTATATATAACAATATAAATAAAGATGTATATAAAATGAATTTTATATTCCAATTATAATATTTTGGAGTTAAAAAGTTAATTCGGCTAAAATATTTCAGAAATAAAAATAAAAATTTTTTTACTTTTTTATATAGAATATTAATATAGTTTGAATTATGAACTTGAAAATAAGTTGGGGGTGGATGACATAATTTTTGAAAAATTTATAAGATCTTCGAGCCTGTTTTTTGACTTTTAAGTTTCTACAGAATTTATTTTGCTAAATGCTTTGTAAAGGTTTATACACAGTATACTCTTATTTTTAAGCAGTTTATAAGGTCACCCCCACCCTCTATATCTTATTCAGAACAAGGAGTAAGATTAAAGATTTGAGTTTTCCTTTATACACCCTTATTCCTTATTTTATTTTAAGTATAAAAAGCAAACACATCAACCTAACTATAATTACCTATGGGTATAGTTATACCCATAGAGCTACTTATGAGAGTTTCAAAATTTATCGAAAAAATAATATATTATTTTTACCATATTAATAAAAAATATGCTTAAAGAATATAAGTGTTTTATATTATATGAGTACATATACTTAATTTTGTAAGATAAAGATATAATCATTGAAAATATACATAATATGTTATAATATACTCATCGCCCCGCTAAAAAAGACCACAAGGAATTCAATACAAAAATTAAGAAAGTAAAGTGTCGGGTTTCAAAAAGTTAGGAGTTAATATTTTAAAGGTAATTTTTTTTTCTTTTCGATAAAGTAGTCATTTTTAATTGGACGGTCCAAAAATAATTGACCACTTTTTGCGGGATGAAAATATTATACTATATGACCAAATTACCAATATTATGATACCATATATTTATATCTAATTAGTTATATAATAATATAACAATATTATAGTCAGTTAATATTTTGATAATTGATTATATAATATTAGTGGTTTATCTTGAAAATTATGATTATATAATATTTTGATAATTGATTATATAATATTAGTATGTTTTTGTATATGTTTAGATGTTATTTAATATGTTGTTCATTTTGTTTTATGTATGCACACGTTTTAAATTAGAGCATCCCCAATATGAGCACTCAAAATTGGGCCTCACATTGATTTTCTTTTGTAATTTTAACAACTTTTTCATAATGTTCACTATATCTTGAGAGCTTCATAAAAATACCCACACTAGAGACTCAAAATTGGAGCTTTTCTATTTAATTTTTATATTTATATTTTTACATTAGTTTAAATCAAAACAGAAAACATTAACTAATATTAAAAGAACTAAATCAACATTAATTAAAAATATTACATTAACTAAAAATATTAAAATTTCATTACTTTAAAGATGAAATAAATTTACAAGAAAATAATTAAATGAACAAATCCTATAATATATAAAAAGTATTTTTTTTTTCTTTTTCTTTCAAAGAGGAAAGAAAAAGAAGAAATGCTTCTATTAGCTTGTTTCTTAGGGAAACTTAAAAGGTTGAGTAAACCAATCAGAAACTCTTAGAAGTATCTGACATTCAAAAGCACATACTTGAGTTGAGTAACTAGATTTATCTGTCACGCTCCAATTTTCCGTAAGTTGGGGTGTGACTAGAGGTTGGATTTAAGAAGCGGGGAAGAAGGGGAGAACATCTTTGACTTGGAAAGAATCATGAATAATACTTCAAACATAATCATTCACAAATAAACGAGAAGATTCACAATTCAAATCGATACAAAAAACTATTCAATGTCAAAAGTTAAGGTTCACAATCTTAATTCTATCGAATAAAATAATATAATCAGAGTCATTAAAAAGTTATAGATCGACAGAAGAACTATACTTGACAAAAGAGAATATCATAGCGGAAGCAATTCATAAAAGAAATCAAACGACAACAACAATGCCTCAGCTCAGCTCGTCACAACCGACACTTAATCTGAAAACATTTTTGAAACAATTTGTGTGCTGAGTACTAGTGTACTCAGTGGGCTATGCATTTTATAAACAGTTTTATAAAAATAAACATTTTTATCCATTCATGAACAATTAGAAAGTTTCAAAATGAAAAATACTTCTAAGCATGTTAAAGTATTTATCATTTTCATTCTTTTGTGCGCATTTATGTACGTTCTAAAGTTACTCTTACTTTGGCCCCGAACTTCTTGCCACTGTCGAACCCATTTACATTCATTTGTTTCTGATTTGTGTAGGTTTGATATGGAAATATTTGCATAATAACTCTTTTATAAAGAGGGATGATATGTGGATGATGAAATAAAGTAGATATGACTGAAAGTTAATCAATCCATTTGAGTGGTGAAAAAGTTGGCGACATGAAGCAAAAAAAGTTTGCAGTATGGGTTGAAGACTTTAGGCTACTATATTAGTTGAGTAGGTTTAGATTTTCATAAGATTTATAGTAACATTATATATATATATATATATATATATATTTGTTCTTTTAGTATTGTTTTCTTTCTTGCAAACAAACTTCTATTGTAGAAATTAAATCCATCTCGTAACTAGTACTCCCTTCATCCCACTTAATTAGACTCATTTTCCTTATTGCGTTGTCTCATTTAATTAGACATATTTCCTTATTTAGCAAGTTTTAAAGCACAAAAATCTCCCCTCAAAAGCTATTATAACTAAATATTGGTATGTGTGCCAAAAGCAAATGAGTCTAATTAAGTGGACGAAGGGGGTAGTAAACCATTTATACTTTGAACTTTTATGCCGTATCTTATTTCTTGTAATTAGATAAATGTGCTTATTTATTTGATTAAATTAGTTCGATTATTATTCTAATCGATTTATTTTAAATTTCGTATTTAAATCGTTATCCAATTTAAATTGATAATTTAAAAAGAAACTCAATATCGGAGTTTTATACTCCTTCCGTCCACCAAAATGTTTACATTTTGCCATTTTGGGATGTCCACAAAAATGGTTTACATTTGAAACTTCCCTTTTATTGCAAGTGGACCCACCATACCCACTACTCACAACCAATTTAAAACAAGGGGTAAAGGCTAAAATGCCCATTTTAATAAGTAAAAGATAAAAAATACACTTAAAAATAAAAGATAAAACATACCCAATTACACAAGCACATGAGGAAATTGATCATATGCTCATATATTTAATTCACAAAATAATTTGAATTATATGATCACATGAGGAAATTCCTCGTGTTATCATAAAATGTGAGTATTTTTTTATCTTTTATTTTCAAGTGAGTATTTTTTATCTTTATTTTATTAAAGTGAGTTTAAAATAATATATGACATGAGTTCCTAACTCAATTCACTACACATCTCCATTAAAGTCAAAACACAATATTAAAATCTGTGGGTCAAACCGTAAACCATTTTCATGGACGGAGGAAGTAATTCTTAAAGGATATGAGAAGCCTAATATAATAAAACTCGATTAATACGATGATTAAAAGAGCGGGTATTACACAAATCTATTTCAATTTAATCTTAGCCATATAAAAGCCACAGATATACAGAAAATGTACAAGCCACAATTTCTATAATTGAACTCAACATACGATACAGAAATGAGATTTTCTCAGACAATATAAAGGGCATATATTATTGCAATGTGAATACATTAGGTCTAAAAAATCCACTGTATATTTGGAATTCTGTAAATAAGAAGTAAGGATTATCACACATAGATCTTTAACGTGTCATATAATGAAGAAAACTCTTGAAGAAAATAAGATTACGGCAATAAAATCACAGGGAGCTTGGAATGCAGTACTGAGAAATGAACTAATCACTTGTTGTCCTATGAAGTTGAGTAATCATTGCAGCAAATATAGGATGCCACAACCACTAAAATTTCAATGTCAACATCTTTGATTTCGCCATTAACTTGAAACTTATAGGTCGACAAAGAGGAGTGAACAGAAAACACTTACTACCCGGAAACTTATTACCTTCAAGACTCCATTGCAATCAACACTGGTGAAGATTATTAACCTTCAGATTATCCGAGGTAAGATTCGCTGCTCTTGTTTGAGATAGTGTACATCCAAAAATTCATACAAGGATTGATGAAGGAAACAATGCAGAAATTGAAATCTCATACGTATTTTTCTTCAAGAGATATCTACTTATAAAGAGCACTACCTACATCTGGTAATCATGAATGCTTATTCATATTATTCCCAGAAACACCAGTATAAATAATTCCAGACCCACTGTACCATACATGGCATGTCAAGAATTATAGAAGAAGCCTTCCGCAGTAATCCCTAATGCAATTTGAAGATAATGAGATATGCCTTGTGCTATACGTTACATTGCTTCACTTACACAAATTCCTCGTAGCAATTTACATATTAAGAGATAAAATGGAAATTTAAGAAGCAAATAAACACATCAAAGACATACATGTATATACTATTAACTATTCTATCAACAATTATATTCCCCTGTGATAGTGGACGACATTTAAATTGATTTCATATATGATTTCTTCCAACAAAACACTGATGCTCAAAGAGAATACCAGAATAATGTGTGGAAATGACATTCAAATCCAAGATTCTGGACACATTTAAGCATAATGAAAAACTCTACTCACGCTCAATCTTCAATAACTCACTCAAAAGCAGCAAGTCATGCCAAAGAATGATTAATTCGACCCCGATAAAAACGTGGTGATGCTCTAATCCCAAACTTAAACAATCATGCTTCCCATATATATCAATTGATCAAATTATACAAATGAATGGTATCAAAACCAAATAATTTGCTCTGGTTTTGCTAACCTCTAGTCTTATCACAAATATTCATCATCTTCATCGTCACTATCCAAAAAGTAATCACCCTCATCATCATCAGATTCATCACTAATCTCAGCATCAAAACTATCTCCCCTATCCTTCCTTGATCCAAACCAACCCTCATCTTCCTCCTCTCCTTCCGAAAAGGATGAGACCCTGAAACCATTTGATGCCATAGCCCCAATGATATCATCCAAACCCTTCTCCACAGAAGCCAAGTTCCCATCAAACTCACTAACTGAGAATGTGTCACCTCTCTCATCATCATCATCACATTCCTTCCATTCCCTCTTCCTCAACTGCAAATCACTCTCTTGAATCTCCCCATTCTCCACCCTATTCCACTGCACCCAAACATCAGCATGCCTCCCCAATGCCCTATCTTGATCACCCACCACTACTGTCCCCAAATTTGCCTCCCTCGCCTTCCTCAGCATCTCCGAGAAGTCTGAATCATCCGAAACAAGCACAATCCAATCCACACCCCTGCTCATGGAATGCTGCATTTGCTTCTTCAGTGCCCAATCTGCTGCCTGCGGCTTATCCTGAACCGTCTTAACATACACCCCGGCTCGCCTTAGCTCCTGTGCTAAGCCATACCCAACTTTCGGAGTTATTAGCTTCCGCGCCGCCTCATTGTACTTCTCGTTGCCGGTGATGTACCTCTCCTTGAAACGCTGCCTTTTCTTCCCCTTCAAGCTCCTCATTCTATTCATCTTCTTCTCCCTCTCCCGCTCGTGCAACTGCCGGAAGTGCTTCTTCAAGTCCATGTTAGTCTTGCATTTGCGACCGCAGACGGAGCATATGTACGGCTCCGGCGGCGCCTCCAGACCCCGCCGCTCGCGGGAGTCGTGGCGGCGCTGCTCGCGGCGGCCCTCGACGACCCACTGGGGGAGGTGGATGAAGGCGTGGCGGTTCGCGTACGCTGCCATGTCGATAACGTCACCGAACCTCTCCGCCATCGATTTTAGGGCACGCGCCGCCTCGTACGGCGGACCCCGCGGCGGCTTGTTGTCAAGATCCCACAAGATGACTACTTTCTTGGCGGTGGCGGCGTAGGCGCCGTCCTTGGTCCTCACCATGTCGATTTCCTGGCTCGAGAAGCAGGATTTTACGGGGCGCCATTTGTAGGGTTTGGTAGTGGATAAATTTAGGGGAGTGTAGATATTAAAGGGGAGTTTATAAGAATTGGGTTTGTGAGTGAATCTGCAAGGCGAGAAGGGGAGTGAATGCAGTTGGGGGTTGAGGGAATTGATCGGAAACGCCATTTTCGGAGGTTGATTTAGGGAGTTTGTAGGAGGAGGTAGTGAAGAAAAGAGGGAAGAAAGACTCCATTTTTCAATTTTGGGACGTCTTCTTTTCTGGGCATTTTATCTGAACAAGTTGAAGATATTTGGATTCATGTGCAAAACTGACATCATCATCACTTCATACTCATACTTCTTGAATCCTTGATAATTAATTTCATTTTATTAATGGAATATTATTTTTTCGGCAATTCATTGATTAAAATCCATAACTAATATAATTTCTTTGTTCTAACTTTTTATTATTATAATTAAACTATATGTATTTGTTATTTCTTTTTACATCATTATTTAATTCACATTACAGGTGTTAATGTTTAGTAGACAGTGCTACAACACATACTATCTTAGCTGATAAAAAATATTTTCAAACTCTTACTGAAAAAAAGGGAGAGTATTACCACAATTCCTAATGATAATATTCTTATTATCGGCTCCGAAAGAGCATCTTTAATACTACCTATGGGCACCGAATTTATTATAAATGATGCACTTTTGTATCCACAATCGAAACGTATCCTACTTAGCTTTAAAGATATCAGTCTAAACAGTTTCATATTGAAACTGAAGCTGAGAATAATAATGAATTTTTAAGCAAAATTCAAAATATTGGTTGCCGAAAGAAAGTTATTGAAAAAGTTCCCTCTTTCTCCTACGGGTTGTATTATACCTACATCCAACCTAATACTCATGTTGCGTTAAGTATAAGTTTTAAGGACCTAAAATCTTTTAAATTATGGCATGAGCGATTTGGTCATCCTGGACTAAATATGATACGTCGGATCATTAATAATGCTATTGGCCATAATTTTCAAACAAAAGATCTCCCTTCCTCAAACGAATTTGTTTGTGATGCATGTGCGAAGGTTAAGCTTATAGGACCACCTTCTCGTACAAAGTTGGAATAAAATATATATCATACCTCTCTTGAAAGAATTCAAGGAGATATATGTGGACATATTCACCCCACATCGGGACCATTTCGATAATTTATGGTTCTAATAGATGCTTTGACTCGATGGACTTATGTTTGCTTATTGTCTACTCACAATAATGCATTTGCTTAATTGACTCCAAAATAATTGAATTAAGAGCTCAATTATCTGATTACCCAATAAAAACCTTTTGAATGGATAATGCCGGTGAATTCATATCAAAGTCATTTGATGACTACTGCTCCTAATTGGGTATCAAAGTCGAACACCATGTCCCTTATGTTCACACTCAAAATGGTCTGGCTGAATCATTAATTAAACGTTTAAAACTAATAGCCAGACCATTGCAACAACATTCCAACTTACCCGTCTCTTGTTGGGGTCATGCGTTTTTGCATGCTTCAAATCTGACCAACTGCATATCACGATTATTCCCCCATACGACTAGTACGTGATAAAGAACCAAACATTTCCCATCCGCGACTATTTGGTTGTGGAGTTTATACTCTAATATCACCACCAAATCATACCTCAATGGGCCCCCAACACAAACTTAGGATATACTTGGGCTATGAATCTCCGTCTATCATTAAATTTCTTGAACCCATGACTGAGGATCAATTAAATTCCGGGTATGCTGATTGCATTTTTGATGAAGATCTTTTCCCGACATTAGAGGGAGACAAGAGCCTAATTTCAACAAAATGTCGGGAAATTTCATGGAATGAAAAGAATCATCACTATTTAGATCCACATACTATTCAATCTGAACTGGAAGTTCAAAAGATTATTAATTTATAATATTTAGCAAATAATTTGTCGGGTGCATTTAATGATCATAAAGGAGTAACAAAATCTCATATCCCAGCTATGAATGCATCACAAAGAATTTAAGTTCCAAGTTAACTAACTAAATCAGCTGATTATCCTCAACGCCAGAAGAGTTGGAGACTTGTAGGTGCAAAAGATAAAAATCCCCGAAAAGCAAAATCAAATAAAGGGATGAGATTGAATCAACAACTTCCTGAAGAGGACCATCTTGAAGATGATAATCATAGTAAATTTGCAAGTGCACCAATTAATGATGATACTAGGATTGCGGAACAACCAAATCATGATATTATGGAAAATGATGAAAATCTGGTTAGTGTTAATATTGAAGTTTCTATGAATTTTATATATATGGGAGAAACTTATAACATAAATGTTATTGTTGTCGACAACATATTTGCCTCTACAATTGCCCTTACTATTTCAAATGATAATCTGGATCCAGAACCAAAAATGATAGCTGAATCAGAAGCGCTCTGATTAGTTAAAGTGGAAAGAGACAATCGAGGTAGAGTTTAACTCACTAAATAAAAGAAAAGTTTTTTACTCTATTGTACGTACACCCGCAAATACTATCACAGTAGGATACAAATGGGTGTTTGTGCGAAAGAGAAACAAGAATAATGAGGTGGTGAGATTAGTAGCTCAAGGGTTTTCGCAGAGACCCAGAATTGATTATGATCAAACATATTCTCATGTTTTAG
The DNA here is from genome assembly GCA_026898415.1 of Leonotis leonurus. Lineage (NCBI taxonomy): Eukaryota > Viridiplantae > Streptophyta > Magnoliopsida > Lamiales > Lamiaceae > Leonotis > Leonotis leonurus. The sequence goes on from JAPKLX010000097.1 coordinate 691,845, forward strand.
ATCACATAACGTTCCGCTACTTAATATCTCTGACATCAACTATGAATTTGGAAATGAAGTTAATGGACGTTGTGACTGCATATTTATATGGATCACTAGACACTGATATCTATATGAAAATCCCTGATGGATTGACGAGCCCATTTTTCGTGCTCTTTTTATGTCTTCTCTTAGGTCTAGATAGAATCTTTTCTCTTTGTTTTGTGTCTGGGAGGACACGAGTTTGGGATGACAGGATGCAGGTCAAGGCTGAAGGTCATCTTGAGAGAGAGGCAAGATTGCACACAAAACACCTTGGGCAATCTGGAGCTCAAGACAAAATTCCGCTCAAGATCACACTTCAGCCGCTTGAGCCAACGATGAGAAGCACCATGGCAAAGATGATGAGGAAGACATAAGCAGCTGGAAGAGCAGAAGACGAAGGGCGAGGAGTTGGGGATTCGCGGCGAATACTTTTCATGCGCGGAAAAGGAAAGAGATCTTCCTTTCCAACCAACGAATATATGGAGGATTAGGAGTATCTCCTATAAGTGGACAAATCAACCCGAAAAAGGAAAGAGTCGCCGTGAACCCTAGCCGCTTCTACCACCAAGCCCAAGCCCACAAGCCTCTATATAAACTCACGATTTGAAGCAGAGACACACACAGTGCGAGAGGCATATGCAACATTCGAAGGGTGCAAAGGAGGGACGAAGTCCAGTTGCTGCTTTTCTTTAGTTTAGGCCATGTTTTAAATTCCATGAGTGATTGGAAGGAGAAAAACAAGTCATACGGGAAAATTTAATTTATATTTATGTTTATGCTTTCAGCCTTGGTCAGGCTGGTCCTATCCAAAGGATATTTTGGTAACCGTACTTTCGTCTTTCAATATTAATATGATTTTATTTATTTCATTGATAGTCCCAATTGAGAATAGAATTTATATATTGATAGTCAAATAGACTGAAGCATATTACTCATCCTCATGGCCCATTGAGAATAGAATTTATATATTGGGCTGAAAAATTTAAATAAGAATGGGCTAACTTATATTATTAAGTGGGTTAATTATTAATTTCATTGGATCAAGAATTTACTTATTGGATTAAGTCCAAGAATAAAGACATTAATTAATTTAGATAATTAATTTATTAATTGGAATTTAATCCCAATAATTGATTTAATTATGAATCATATTTGAGATATATATACTAGGTTATTCCAACCTATAGGAAATTATATAAATATTTTGGCTTAGAAATTTAGAATATTCAATTAGAATTTTTCTTTTATATTATTACTCAATTATTACTACTTGAGTATAAACAATGAAAATCTGAAATCTAAGAAACATAGTTGACTTGAGGAATCAACATCTCTAGATCATGGATTCAATACCCAAATAATAGTCGAATAGAGATTTGAGAATAATCCTCCAAACAATAAAGGATAATATTCCTTACACTTAGAAAATATTAGATGCACTAGAAGATTATATCTCACTTGAGATTTATTTAAAGGTTTCGACAAGAGGTCGGATCCGCACTCCAAGAACGAAGCCAACATCAACCGAGATTACTCAAGTAGGCTTTCTTACTCTATAAAATATGTGTGCATGACTTTAGAATGCAATTATATATTTTTTTTAAAAAGCACTGTCTTGCCATAAATGTTTCGATTTATGTATGATGCCTATCTATTAATTATAAATCGAATTCGGGTCCCAGTAGATTAGATATCTTACTCGGACTTGTGTACACAAAAGACCGCGAGTCATCTTAGCGGGTTGGCCGGTCCAGTGCCCGTGTGAGGTGGCCACCTCCTCGGCACATAGAATCTCGGATATGGCAGATTACAAAAAGGAACTTAGACTGCAGTCGAACATATGATTTTCACGCGAAATGATTTTGGTGAACGTAGGGGCTTTAGAGACAAAATCCCTATGTTTCACTTATACTGGCCTGACATGTATTTCTAAACGTGCAGGTTAAGAAATGATGAAGAAGGGGGTGCTACGTCGTGCTTTTGTCGGTCTCTTAGCGGTTGACTCTTGGGGGTTCTACATGTCCTCATACATGTAGGACTTTCATCGATCCGAATAGTTTCCGCTGCTAGTTGAAATCTTTATGTAATGGATTTGAGACTTCAGTCTTCTTTATTACTCGTGGTTATATACGAGCTTATGACTCGAGTTATTCCTATATTGATTTCGTACGATGAATTTCTAAACTAAGTTATGTGAGCATTGTTTGATCCATCTTGGTTCCATTCCCCCATTTCTATCCCCGCTTCTTAAATCCCTTCCTTAGTCACGATCTCCCGGTTTCTACTATCCTTAGTAGAATGCGGTCGTGACAATTATGACATACATCTAGACCAGATATGAATCTAAATATATATTTGTGTATTTGGATATGAACCAAGCTAGTACTAATCCATTGACATTTCTAGCTTTCCCTCAACACAAACTAATATCATAAACACTAGAGACTATTTTAATTGAAAACGTAAAGGTAAAATACAAACTACTTCTTCCTTCTGTCTCTTTAAAAACAGTTTGTTTTTTCCACCACTAATATTAACTTGTTTGAAAAAATAACAAAAAGTTATTTTTTAAAATATCTAGACTTAATCACTTCTTTATCTTTTATAATATTCTTTATTTTACACGTAAAAAATATATAAATTGCTTTTAGTTTGATGTATAAATCTTTAACTAGTGTATAGACTATGTAGATACATAAATGACTAGTAAAATATATTCTCGTGTACACATGTAGATCAGTTGATACGTGTGTGTAATAGTTAGATAATTAGGTTTACTTTAAATAATTTTGAAAGAGATGCTGACGTTTGCAGCTTAGTCTTATACAACCGACACGTCCTTACAAATTTACTACTATACACACGTCATTCAACGATCAGAAGAAAATGTGTTTACAACTATCAACTAGCTTTACATTAATATTTAATGGTATCGTTTTCAAGACCTAATTAATTAGTATCAATGAAGAAACATCACTTCTTAGCAGAGGCAAAGTCGTAAAATGAAAATGTTCTTCAGCTTGGATCATCTCGGTAATGTTGTTTGTGATGGTTGATAATACTGTCAAATTTTACTTAAAAAACGGTATCTTATATATATTTTATCGTAACAAAATATACTGTAAAATAGTGAATTTTTGTAAATGATGAAACCTTACTGAACTCTTTGGTACAGTAAAACTATAATTTTTTCAAATATCTAGGAATACCGTATTCAAAATAAGATAAAATATTTAAGGTATATCAAAAAGTATAGTGAGTCAATACTATAAAACTTTCTCTACCTATGACAATTTTAATAAACTATACAGTATTGTAAAATATATGTTATGAATATCTCACGTACTATATACAAAAAATTATAATAAAAAAGCTGAAATATTAGTGATCCATATTCAAATTAATATTGAACATGTGTGAATCAAGAGTATCCGTCAAAGAATTTCAATTTTGTTTTCCGTTTGTATAAATAAATAAATTAAAACATACACCATACAAAAACTATTATAGGAAGGAAGTAAACAATAGAAAAAGCACACATAATATGGATTTGTTAACATACAAACAAAACCTATTGCTCATTTTCAAATTTTAATACTGTATGTGTTTCTATTGTATTTACGTTATGGATCACTCCATTTGGAGACGTATCTTTGACATTTTTACCGAACAACATATCCACACCTTTTACCCATTTTGCTATTTCTATCCAATCCCCGCCTAGACCTATATCTAGAATAATTAGAGCTCACTTGACACAACTTCATTTGTTAAATAATACTATAATAATAATAATAATAATAATAAATTTATTTATTATTATTATTATTCGTCTGTAAATTGTAGTTACACCAATTTCATTACTAGAGTCGATACTAGTTAAAATAGACTGATTTGTTAAGATAATACATTACCATCTCATTGTTTATGAAAAATATAATGTTATTTATAATTTCAATCAAACGATGATATGAATAATAGAATTGAAAAACTGGTTTCTAAGTATATTACTATTTCAATTGATTACGAGGTGAGCTCGTCATTTGTTGGATTTCAATTTAAACCCTCAGAAATTGTTCAGAACACGTAGAAGAAATTGAGTGATATAGTACTCTGCAATTAACATAAAAGTAGAAAAATGAAAAGAATAATATAAAGTAAACAAATTGAGTCCTAAACTTTAAAATGGAAATGATGATTGAATATATTTACATATGGTTATAATCTAAACCGCCTGCTCACTTTAATCATCAAAATTGTTATCTTTCAATTCTTTGTGCACTTGATTTTCTTTGATAAATATTCTTATTTATTCCCTTTTAAGTAGCCTCTTTCTTTCATGGCTTTAGTTGATGTCTCCTCACCTTATGCAAACAATATTATTCCAAGTAAGACAATTCTTCCCCAAACAAGTCAATCTCTCATAATAATATACCAAATCTTTTACTTCCTCTCTCTCTATATCTCTAGAAGCCCAACTTTCTCTCTCTCTCTCCCCCTCCACTTTGAGATTAATTAAGTCAACTAATCCTTTGTTTAATTATGCAAACAAGTGTAACTTAATTATAATTTTAGGGACGTGGTGTAAGGATAAATTATACTCCCCTATTTCATTTCATTATTTACTTATGAACAAAAACTTAATGAAACAAATAAGGCAGAATAAGAGCTGTAAATAATAATGAGATGAACTATTTATATAATAAGGTGGTAGAATAAATAAAGCTCATTTAATTTTCGTTTTAATTTAATAAGTATTTTTGTTTCTGAATCACTTTGTCCACATCTGGTCTCTGCTGCTGCTTTTCTGGAACGGTTGAAGCAGTCATAGTCCACGCTTCCTTTTAAACAAAACTCAATTCAACACAATCAGATCAAATTTGCTTTTCGATTTCCCTCTTAACCATTCCAGAGATGATCGGATGGTTACACGTAGCTCTCATAGTTGTTTCTGCAGGATTTCTAGCTCTCCTTCTGCTCCTAATCGTACGCCGATGGCGCCGCCGCCCTAATACCGCCGCCTCCGATAATCTGCAGACCGGCATCGCCAGGCTCCACCAGGTCAGCCCGCACCACCACCACCTCGACGGCGGCCACGCCTCGTCGAAGAAGGTGAGCCACGGCCACGGCAACAATCTATTCCGTCGCGCGCTGCCGCACTTCAGCTGGGCGGATCACCCCTCCCTCGTGACGGACGCCGTTGAGAACGGCTGGTCGCGGTTCGCGTTCGCCGCCGAGGCGCCGTATTCCTCGCCGTCAGTGAGATCTGCGAAGGCTTTCCTCGGCGCCTGCGCTGCCGGAGATTGCGGCAGCGACAGCGTCGTCGAAACTGGTTGGGAGGTGTCCGAGGGATCGGCCGATTTCATGCAAAGTATTCGACTGAATCCCGACGTGAGGAAAGCTGCAGTGAGCTCGCAATTGGCGGCGGCTGCGGTGGTTAGGACGGCGCTGCCGTTGCCCGGGCCGAATTTGGGGAATTTGTCGTTCCCACAGGAGGCGTACTTCGAGGTGACGGTAGTGGCGTGTGGTGAGCATGCGCGCGATGAAACGAGTAGCAGAGAGAGGAGAGGGAGATCGGAAGGGGATAAGATTAAGCTAATCGACGAAGATTTTAACGCCAAAAATAGTCCAGCTGATTCTATGAATCCTAGTGCAGCTGTGAGCAGCCATAGCCAGAGAAGGAGCAAGGTTGACGAGGGCAAAATTGGAAAAAACGATGGGAAAAATGAAGGTATTTGGCTCTCTTTGGGGTTGACAGGTGTAAACCCTTTTCCTTTGAGGATTCCTGGGAGTTTCCCTTCTTCCATTGGCTTCAATTCCAATGGCTCACTCTTTCTAGATGGTAACATCTCTCTCTCTCACTCTCTCTAATGAAATTTTCGAATCAGTTATTCTTCTTGTTTCTTTTTTTTTCCTTGAATTAAGGAAATGAAGCAATGATTATACTTTTGATTTTTTATTTTTGGGGAAAATATTTGAGATGTATTCTTTAGATCAAATATAAATTGGAAGCTTGATTTGTTGTTTCTTGGGTTAGGATTCAACCTTTTTGCTTCAATAAAAAAAAAGACAACCTTTTTATTCTCTCATCTTGAAAAATGTATTATTGTGTTCAAATTAGTTCTTAGAAAGGGTGCTTCTAGGAAATGCTTGATCCTCCAAAGAGAATTTTATTGTCACTATTTTAAAATAAAATGGAGGATATGATATGAGTTCTTAAACAGAGTTGCAAAACACATATCTTAATTAAGATCTAATTTAGGCAATAGATATCAAGAACAACCTTCAATAATGCAAAAGCCAGATTCTTGTTTTGCGTATAGCTCCACCACCATTGTCCTTCATTAACTTGACTCATGGTTGGTGACGCTGAACTTGAAAGATGCCAACAAACGATAGACCCTGTTGACCATTTTATAATACTATTATATGTAGTAGGTTATTTTTTTACATGATACAAGCCCTATGTGAATCAACATCTCAACAATTCAAGAGCGTGCACTATGATCTTAACTAACTTTGTTTATCCCCAAGAATCATTAATCATTTTTTATATGTTCCACTTGATTCAGGGACCAAACTTGTCCGGGAATCCGAGAACGAAAACTGGGTTAGGCCGGACAAGGTCATTGGGTGCGGCTACAACCCGAGTCAAAAAAAGGTGTTCTTCACAATCGAGTCCCAAGTAGTGCACGAGATCCTCTGCAAGACAGATGATTTCTCCTCACCGCTCTACCCGACTCTTGCAGCTAATGCTGATGTGGTGGTGTTGGTGAATCTCGGGCAGAGCCCATTCCGGTTCACGCCTGCGAATCTGCAGAGGACTCCGAATCCTTGCTTCGTGGGGCCATTAGGAACTTCTCCAGCCTTAGGGAATGAGGATAGCAAGGAGCTTTTCTCAATGGGGAGGATTGATTCATTGTGGATGCAGAGGAGTGCAGCAAGAAGCAATAACAACACAGTGAATAGCATCAAAGCTATGGAAGAATATGATCAAGAATCTGAGGGTGATTTATTTGAAATAGTCTTGGATAGTAGTGGAAGATCTCCCTATACTACACTAAATAATCACTAATTCACTAGTCCATTTTCAAGTGTCACAAACTTCATCAGAAGACGTAAAGTTACACAGTATATAGGGACTTTTATTTATGTTGTGAGTTCCTGTAATTACCTAATTCTCTTTTGTGAATGTGCAAGAATTTTTGCTTCAAAATATCAAAGGGGAGAGTAAAGTGCAGGATACATGAATCATTAAAACAAAAGAATGGTTGAGCAAAAAACTGGAGATAAAAGAACTTAGAATCGCACACACAATGGTAACAATAGTCCGGAATTATTTCATTAAGCAACGAAATTAAGAAAGCAAAAAGATAAAAAGGATTTTCTTGCTTTAATATATGTGGGGAAACATAATCCTAGAGAGGATGGACAAACATAGTGTTCCAGAAGGGTATGTATTAGGATTCAGGGTGGAGAAAATTCGGTGTAAACTTGGACTTGGGAGGCTTTATAGGATCGTCTTTGCAAAAAACCTCGATCATAAGCCTCCCTGCCAGTTGCTCTGTCAATCAAGATCTTCATAAACATATGTTATATGTTATTCAAAACACGTGTTTACTAGCACTCAGAGTTTGCAACTCAAGAATCGAGCAACTATATGAGATTTAATTCTCCTAATACATGACACTGTATACATTGATATATATAGTAGCATTAGCACCAAGATTTAAGAATTTAGAATTGCATTTCAAATAGTTTTAACAACTATATAAATTTTGTATTAATCTCTCATAAGCAAAACATCAAGTGGGGTGAACAAATTCGAATCATGATAATTATTTTGTCCAAAACAATTTCAATATTGTCAATAGGTAATGTGCATTACTTTACAAATATTCATAGTGCATGTGTTATAATCAGATAGTAAACAAGAAATATGTCGTTTGTGCATCAAGAATCCCTAAAATCTCACCTTTTACAAACTGAAATCGTTTCTTAACTACTAAACTCAACCCATCGCCCTCTGGTCCGGTGTTGCAGTTGATCTAAATCTTTCCCAACAAATCCCACCCAAGCAACCAAATCTTTAAAAAAAAAAAAAAAGAATCCAACCCTTTTAAAAAGAATTAAAAATCTATATATTATTAATACCATTATTATGATATTATGATTGGAATACGAGATTTTAAAATCTCTACATTCATATTTATCTAAATTCTCAAAATTTTGGAATAAAAAATCATATTAATCATATAATATTATATATATATATATATTCTTATTTCTATGTGTGCACATAATATTTATGGTATATTCTTATTTTTATATGTATCATATATTGTGTTATATACTATATATTTCATAAATTAAATAAAAATTAAATATATATAAAAACTAAATAATATAAGCAAGTAAAACTATGGTGTTTATTTTCTTACAAATAGAAGAAGATGCGAAATTTAAATTTTATTCAATTTCCTATAAAATTTATTCTATGAGTTTTAATTGTCAAGATATAAAATAATAATATTTATTTATAATATTTAGGGAGAATTATTTTTGATATACAATTGAAAGAATATTTGATGATTATTTAATTGTCTTATTAGTTTTTTTAATATTGATAATAAAAATTAAGAATTATATTATTTTAATAAAATAATAATATATAGATACAAAGGTATATAATTTTCTTATTTATATATATAATATTTTCTTTAATATTTAAGTTTTATTTCCATGAATGTAAAATTATATATTATTTCAATTCGTATATTTCGATACCTAAATAAAAATTGAATCAAATTGATGATTTTCACTGCAAATTCACGTATATCATTATTAAGGAGTGAAATTAATTAAAGTTCATTTTTTTTTATATACTATGTTTCGAATAGTCTCAAATGTCCAGAACGTGACAAAAATTTTCCGATTTTATAAAATTAAATTTATAAATTTGAGTTTAAAAAATTATTTAATCAATATACTTTTATTTAATTTCGTAATACAATTTTAAATTTAAAAAATATATATTAAAATTATAAAAGTGACAAAATTTTCCGATTTTATAAAATTAAATTTGTAAATTTGAGTTTAAAAAAAATATACAATCAATATAGTTTTATTTAATTTCATAATACAATTTTAGATTTAAAAAATATATATTTAAATTATAATTAAAATTAATCTTGTGAATTGGGAAATCGGAAGTCCCGATTGAAATTTGGAAAATTGAGAGTTTCGGGAATTCTGATTCTCACAAATTTCCAAAGTTCAAGTCAGTATGAGTATTGGTCCTGGAAATTTTTGAACTTGAGGACCCGAATTCCGCTAGGTCTCAGGTTGAAACCGGAAAAGTCTGAAGTCTCGGTCCCAAATTATCACTCATATTTAGGACGAGAAAAAAAAATACAAATGTATTTTTAAAATTAGCTTTGAAACAAATACAAGTATATAAATTTAATTTTTAATCAAATTATGTATGTATATATGAATATAAATAAATGAGTTCATATAATTTGAGTTTGTTTTTATATGATATTGAATATAAACAAGTAATTAAGGGATAAGAACGAATAGCCAGACTACATTCCTTTTATCGACTTCAAGATGAGTACGCATAAATAAATTTAAAAATAATTTGGATAGTTTGTATAAATATTCAAATATGTTTTTTATTTAGGAGTACTACATATTTATAATAATTGTTTTACTATATGAGAATTTAGTATCTACGACGTACACAAGTCTAATAATTAAACCAATATTATCATATAATAAACATATAGTTGTAATATCCCAAATCAAATTTAATTGCTTAAAGTTCCTCCACATTACATTTACTTTTATAAAGGTTATTTATACATTAGGTTGAGGTTTTTATTTTTACTTTCACCTCCTTATACACGTGTTAGATTATGAGACTACAATTATAATGAATCTAAGTCACCAACTGATGTACTGTACACTGTAAAAAAATAAAATCAAAATCAAAATCATCAACATCCATATTCACTTCCAATATCCCATATATCCGAGAGAAACTGAAAGCGAGACAGAAATTACTAGGGATGACAATCGGGTACGGCGGGTACGGATAGTAGCTATCCATACCCATACCCGCGAAGGAAGATCGTACCCGCCACCCAACCTGCCACCCGCCACGGGTATAAAAATCACTCATACCCGCCACCCGGCGGGTACCCACAAACCCGCCATCCATCGGGTGGTCCAATCACATTAAATTAATTTATAATTTATAATAAATGATAAAATTATAGTGAAACGGTGAGACCAACAAAAAATCGGTAGAATCGGTGAGCCGAGAAGCGGGTCTTTTGGCAAAAATTTTAACTTATTTATTATTTTTGCTTGAGTTGACTAATTGAAGTTCAAAAATTGATATATATGGATTTTATAGGAGCTCTCCTTTGATTTAGTTCCTTAAATTTCCAATGTGGGATAATAACTTAGATTTAGATGGGTCTTATAGGAGTCATCATTTGATAAAGTTCCTTAAATTTTCAATGTGGGATAAAAACATAGATTTAGATGGGTATTTCGCGGATATTTGGCGGGTATTTCATGGGTAATTTTCGCGGGTATATGGGTTTCGCGGGTATGGATAGTAACTATCCATACCCATACTCGCGAACTAAATGGATATTAAATTCTACCCACGAATCTACCCATGAATATCAAATGCCTCTCAAACTCACTCCTATTAGGATTGGATACCCGCGGGTATCGGGTACCGCGGGTAAATTGCCATCCCTAGAAACTACCATCCACAGTAACCACAAGAAAGTAGGTCTTCTTCCCGATTTGATTAAATTATCAGTAGTTATATAGATTAAAGAGTATATCTTTATGTTGATCTCATGTATCCTGTTTACATCCATAAAATTCTTCAGTATGTGCTTTGTCTCTCTCTCTCTCTATATAAACTTAGAATTTGAAATTTAATTACAGAAATCACATGTCTTCTTTATATAACTAACTAGTATTACAATTCTTATATATATAGTTTGAATCAGGGGTTAGAAAAAAAATTTTAAATTTAAAATAAGAAATTAAATTAAGAAATAAAGAGAATGGGATGAGATGGTAGAGAGTTGTTGGACCTACACTCCGTGTTGCTCCGAGCAGTGACAAAGCAGCGGCTCGGATGAACTGGCCGAAGAGAAAGCGGCATTGGCGAGCTATATGGTCAATGAGAGAGAGATAGAAGAGTACATATAGGATTATAGAGAAAGAGAGAAAATCGAGTTGTTATCTTTCTATATGGGGGTGGCCGATTTTTGACCGGAGAAAAGGGACGATTGGTTGTGGGTATTGTGTGTGTGTTGTTTTTGTGGGTATATGTCTAAACTTAATTAGACTCGCATCTTTTCTAAACGATATTCGTTACTGAAGGTCAATCGAGGAAGTGAAGGCCCAGAGAGAGAAGAGCAGTTTAGGATCACGCTTTTGAAAGATGAGCATTTTCCTGAAATCTATATTTAGAGTTATTAAACTCAATTTTATATAAGATGCAAGTTGGCTCATTATGTCATGCATCAAATGTTTTATCTTTTGTGTGAGACTCTTATCTGTGTTGGCTTGCCAACTAGAACAATCGATCGGATCTTGAGTTGGTTGAAGTTCACCAACCAGGATTAGTGTACACATGAAGTCGGTGACTGTGAATCGTATGAACCGGTACTTTGTGAACTGTGAGCCTTTATGTGATCAGTCTCGATGAATAAGGATGAATATGGAGGTGAATGGAAGAGCAGTGTGTTCCGCGAATGATGTTTATAAAATGATTTGGTAAACATAAGAGCATTTCCCTAAAACCTCTTATGATTTACGACTATGATTGCATGACAACTTCTTAGTATGTTAAATATTTTGGCATATGTCACTGAGTGCTTTTGTACTCATTCCTGCATGTATTTATAAATGTGCAGGTTGAGTGATCGACGTTGTAACGTCCCATATTTTTCTCAATCATAAAAATAATTCTTTAAATCTCGTGAACCAAATATTTTGAAATAACTATTGTGCGGAAGCCTTTAAATTAACATTTGAATATTTGAATAATAAATAACGAGACATTTTTCTAACACTTAACAGATCATAGAATCATATCTAAAATAAAAATGAGATTCTAATTTAATAATCTATACCATGTATCATGCACATATATACGATAGATATATACATATATATATATATATACACACACATATAAACTAACACAAACCACTGAATACATATATTTATATATAAGAAACACATGCTGCACTCGTACATATACACTTATATAAATATATAGATGTGCACGCTAATATATATAAGAACACACACATTATATATATAATATTATAATATACACAATTCACATGCACGCACACATACTTTTATATATATATATATATATATATATATATATATATATATATATATATATATACACTCATATTCACATACTACACATATGTATAAATATAATTATAATAAAATTAATTAAATTACTTCAGATGAAATTCTTTTCTTCCTGCTTTATAAAAATTTGAGTAGAACGGTTGATCTATGTTGTGGGAGAGAGAACGGTTGATCTATGCGGTGGGAGAGAAAATAAAAATTTGTGGGATTATGTATATATCGGAAAGGTGATATTTAGGGCTAGGGTTATATAATAATAAAATAATATATAACATTCCATAAAAATATAACAACCATAACTAATAGATATACTTTCAAATTTCAAATTGGTAAAATAACAATTCAAAATCCATAATATTAAATACTCCCTCCGTCCACGAATGTGGTTAACATTTTGACCCAGCACGGGTTTTAATGTATTATTTTGACTTTGTGGAAAAATGTAGTAAATGAAGATAGTGGAAAGTAAAAAGTAAAAAGTTAGTGGAGTTAGTAAGTGTAAAAGGATAAAAAATTAGTGGAGTTAGTGGAGTTAGTAAGGGTAAAAGGGTAAAAATGTGTGTTCAAAAAAGAAAACTTTTAAGTGTTAACAACATTGGTGGACGGAGGGAGTATAATATATATATATATGACTTTTAAAAATTTGGGTTGTTACAACGTGGTGGAGTGCTGGCGGATTATAGTCGAAGTTTCTTATTTTTTGTCTAGCCGTGAGATACTCATATAAGTATTTCAATTTATGTTCCGCTGTGACACTTGAAAGCTATGTCTTTTGATATGTACATAGTTGTAGCTTCTCTTACTTTGAAAATACTTGACTGTCGACTTGGTTCATCAAACCTTGTGTTGATAATATAGTATGGTATATTGTGTATTTGTTCAGGTTATATTCTTATAATTATATTTTATTTTAAATCCCCTTTCTTAAATCTCATCCCTAGTCACCCCTGATTATACCATCCTTCGGGATTGGACTGTGATAATAGTACTATTTTATGAGATCATGTTATAATGTTATTTTTATAATTAATTTTGGGACGAACGAGAGTAGCAGTGAGAATCGGGACGGGACCGAGCGATCACGAAAACATCAAATTGTTTGTCCCGGTCATGGTCCCGATTGGAATTTAGGACTCCTGAATCTTAAAATCAAAAAATATTAATTCTCAGTCCTGAAAAAATATGTCACGAATATTCCCGAAGTTCCAAAAAGGACTAAGATTTTTTGAACGAGAACAAATTTCTCGAATTTAAAAATTAATTTCGAAACATCTGGAGTCCCGCTTGGGACTCTGAGTCCCAAATTTCAGTTTGGTCCAGTTTAACTTTTTAATTTCTCGAATCCCGATCGTTCAAAAAATTTGTTCCCGTTCAATTTCTCAATTTCGGTCCAAAAAATTCGAGACTCTGGTTGGACCAGGAAAGTCCCGAGTCATTGTCCCAAATCATCACCCCTAACCGCGAGTTTATCATAAAAATATATAATTAACGATTTTTATTATACACATTTAATATATGGAATAGTCTAATATATTCCTAACAATGAATAGTAATAATTAAAATAACAATAAATAATTTTATAAAATATTTAATCCCATCAAATTTCGACGGACAACCATCTAGTTTTAATAATAAAATGAAATCCATTACTTTGTCCATTGATCACCCTCAAGTAGAATAGTAATTAATTCCAACTCGCAATGACCCAACTTATAATTAATTGTAATACCCCGCTTCCTCGTAGTAGTATTTTCGCATTTTGAACTTGTGAGTAGTTGATTTTAGTTCATTATATTAAATCAATGGACAAGTTAGAAATAATTATTTCTACAATGAGAATTAGTATGAGGCTTAATCCTTATCAAGTTTGTTATTATAGCAACCCCATCTTTTATTATCCTAGATGGGATTTCATTGATACCATCTTAAAACCCTTAAGTAATTGTAATGAAAGCATAAGATGAAACCTTGCATAAATGAATACATTTATATATATGTATGTGTTTATTAAGGTGAATTAATTTAACCAAAAAAGCCTACTAATACTAGTACACGGCTGCAATGGATTTAGACTTAGGTAAATAAATGCATTATATATATATATATGTGAGTATAAATGACATGGATTAATTGAAAAAGGGAGAAAAGAGATCTCTACACACACTATCTACAACATAGGACAATACTTACTACAAGAAATAAAATAAATAAGTACTACACATAAGGTGAAAAATCCAACCACAACAAGGGAGGGGCTGCTGCTACTGCCATACCCTTACTACCTAGGAATAAAAGATCTGAACAAGATTTTAGTACAAACAATATATATATACAAAGTACAAATAAAATATAAACCCATCATGCACCTACACACGGCTGCAGTGAGAAAAGGAAGGGAGGTGATGTCCCTTCAAACTTAGCTACAACTGGAATTATGTCTGACAAAAGGTGTTCAGTAAACAACCAATACATGTAGAGTACATAAGGAAAGGACTGCTTTACAGCAAGGGAGTAAGACAAGTGTTGCCACATCCCTTTTCTGCCTACGAATAAGAAACCTAAACAAAGAGTTATAGTGCAACCAGTAGCTATCTAGTACAATCAGTAAGGGAAGCATGGGAACAGTGAACTGAGCACAAGGCTCAAGGGGAAGGGAGGAACGGCTGGGAAGAGTTCCAAGAATGCTCCATGCCCTGCAAAACATAGAGTGGTTAAGCAGCTGTAGGAAAGCTATTACTTCACACAATATCAATATATAATAGACTGCACCTTAAGCCATTAATACACCACACACTCAGCTATATAAGAGTTCATCCCCCACACCAACCCACACCCTCATTAACTCACACCATTCATTACAAACTGAAGAGGCACGTAGAGCTCAACCAGGAAAGGAGTAGTTGAAGTACTTGAGGTAATGAATTAAAGCTTTGAGCATTCAATACTTATGTTCTTACTTCTTAAAAATCTAGTTATAACTCCCTCCTCAATTCTACTTCCTACTTTTAAGTAAAACAGAAAATACACTCAGCAAGAAAGGACACTAGAGCCTCAGCTTTGAACTTAGAAGCTTTTAAGCAAAATCAGAAAAATCTTGCTAAATCTTGTCCCTATCTTGTTCTGTTAGCATGTAGCCCAAAACTCCTACTTCACACTCTTAAATTCAGAAAATACAAATGCAAAACAGAAACGTGATTTGAACTTAGGTGCTCAGACTTGAACTTAGGTGCTGTAATTCACAAACTAGTTAAGCACGACCTCTATCATTAAATGAAACGCAACATGCTCTAATACTATGTCTTGATAGAAACACCTCTTAATAATCAAGTAAATGTTAGCTAGAAATTAGAAATCAAAACAGCCACAATCAACACTTCGAACACTCCAGAACCTAACATAAATTCAATATGTGAGACATTAGAAATCCCTCATATGTCCAGAACATACCAAGAGCTCAACCCAAATTATATTTCAGACTTCTAGGCACTGAAGTCAGAATGAATTTAGCAATGAACTAGAAATTCACTTCACACGATATATCATTAACACACAAAACTAAAATTTGAAGCCAGAAAAATGCTTCTTTAAGATCTGGAAAATGAAATGAAGAGACAGAACAGCAGAAATTACTGCTGCAAGTACTTCCCTAACCAAAATCAAAACCTACCAGATATTCACCAAACCGAAATCAGAAGCCTCGAACCACCCCATTCTCAACCCAACTCAAAAATGTCCAAATTTCAGCCAAACACTTAAATCAAACATGCAATTAAATAAATATTTACAAAGAGATGGGGGAGAAAGAGAGGGGTTATACCGAGGGAGAGGGGATACAGGGACAATGGTGAGCTGACGCGCCTTGGGAGGAAACCAATTGAAAAGTTCTGCCTTCAAGTAAGTAATAAGAATTTAGAACTGAAATTAACAATTTGAATCAAAAGAAAGGAGAATCGATTAG
>JAPKLX010000097.1:708658-730762 GCA_026898415.1 Leonotis leonurus
GGGGGGGGGGGGGGGTGTCGGCTAAGTGAAGGGGATTAGGTTAGGGATTAAGTTTATGTTAGGTTTACGATTAATGGTAGATATTAGTATAAATTATGGGCTTTATTTGAGTATTGGGCTAGAGAATTAAAAGAGATGGGTGTAAGAATTTATTTTGATGGGCTACAAGTTAAATTAGGGTGGGCTGAGACATAAGATTTATATTGGGCCGAGAGTTAAAAGATATGGGCTGGAGACTACAAAGTATTAGGCTTCTGTGAATTAAACTATTGGGCTAAAGAATAAATTTGGTTTGAGCCATATTAATTAATCTAATGGGCCCAGTTTAATTGTCTTAAGATAATGAATACCTAACTAATTAAATTAATTAGTAAAGCTCACGTAAGTGATTGATTAATCAATTAAAAGTCTTGGAGAAAAATATTCTATATTAAAGAATATTTCTATTAAATTGGTTAACCATACCAATTAATTAATAGAGTGATCTTTGTTTGAGAGTTATGATTATGATTCCAATGGAATTATTTAAGGATGTTTAAGAAATTAACTCAAGTACTCAAGAACAAGTAAAACTAAGATACGAGAATAAATTTCGAAGTAATGAAATAATAATAATTCCTAAGTTAGAAGAATAATTAATACTCAATTCGAGTATCTCATTATGAAGCTTAATTAAAGGTTACTACGGTCGTGGGAGTCCGAAGACGGGAAGAGATTCATCTTAGTAGAAGAAGAGAAACTCACCGAGGTAGGCTTTCTTATACAAAATCAAATGTGTGTGCTTATCCGTATTTATGTTATTCTTTTCAAAAGCTTTGAATCGAAATTGATATTTCAAGTATTGTCTGCCATAAAATGTTTATGTTTTGTATGATACCTATCTGATATGACTTATCGAATTCGGGTCCCAGTGGGTAAGCAACCCCGCTCGGACTAGTGTGCACAATGTGACTGTGAGTCGACGAAGGTGTTGACCGGTCAAGTGTCCGCGGAGGGTGGCCACCTTCCCGGTACACATAAGATACGGATATGGTAGAATACTACAGAACTTAGACAGCTGTCGAACTTTAGGTTTCACAAAAAGAATTTAGTGAACGTAGGTGCTTTAAAGACAAAAATCCCTACGTTTTCACTCAACATGGCATGACAAGTATATATATGTAAGTATGCGTTTTCGGCATGTGTCTACTGAGTACCTTGTACTCAGCCCTGCATATATTTCTAAATGTGCAGGTTGAGCAGTGATGGGAGGAAGTGCTTACAACGCTTTGTCGAACTCTTTGCTATTACGAACTCTTGGGGGTTTACATGTCCTCATACATGTAAACTTTATTTTGATCCTATTCCGCTGCAAATTGTTGAGATTTCATGTTATGAATTCGTACCAGACTTCTATTAAACTCAGTTCCATTTATCGGTTGTTTTGAAAAACCAAGCCCTATGTTATGAATTATCTATTTAATTGAAGTACCTTTTAGTTCTACCAATATTCCATCAACCCCAATTTCTCATCCCGCTTCCTTAATCCCTCCTTTAGTCACGTTTTCCCCGACTTCGCTATCCTTAGCGAAGGGCGGTCGTGACATTAATACTCACTTCGTCCACGATTGTTCTTCCCACTTTAAACCGGCACGGATTTTAATAAAAAAAATTGACTTGGGTTGGTAAAGGTAAAATGTAATGAGTGGAGAATGAGACTCACATAAATAATAATGTGTACTGTGTAGTTAGTGGAGAATGAGACTCACATTAATAATGATGTGTAGTGTGTAGTAAGTGTTGAATGAAACTCACCCTAATGTGTTGTGAGTGGAGAATTGATTGTCAAAAATAAAAACAAAAATAAGAAGAAACTTGATGGACGGACCAAAACGACAAAGTGAGAAAAGAAATGGTGGAACCTTACAACTAGTAAACAAAACTTCAATGCTAACGCTCAATAAAACAATCAAAAGCACCAATTACCAGTCCCACAAACGATGAATTAACAATAAAATATAAATTTGACAAAAAGAAAAATCAAAACAAGTGAGAGAAATTGATGTTTGATAAATTCACCGACTCATCTGAATTCTTCTCAGGCCGCCCCACAAAACTCTGAACAAGAAAAAAGTCGAGCAAAAAAAGAAAGATTTGAGGGAAGAAGAAACAACAAAAGGAAAAGGCTGGGCCAAAATTGAAGTTTTTTAAATTAATTATCTATATCGTTCATAATTTTTTTTTCATTTTATCATATTCGTCTCCCCATAAACTAATTTTCCTTTAAAAATATTTATCAAAACATTTTACTTTTCAATAAAGTGAGTTTGGTTGGGAAGATGAGCTGATGAAGGATAAAAAAAATCAAGATAATTAATGTGAATAGTGGTATGATAACTAATGTGAATAGTGTTTAATAATGTGTTTAGTATGTTAAAATCAAGAGTAGGATAACTTATTATTGTGTTTGGTAGATAGTATGATAACTTATTATTAATGTGAATAGTGTTTAATATGTTGTTTGGTAGCTAAAATTGAAGATAAGATAACTTAATATCTTGTTTGGTAGCTAGAAAAAAGTGCTTCTTCTCTCCTTTTGCAACGTAAACCGCACCAAATTTAGGAGCCAAATTTTCATTTGTTCGACTGAGAAGAACAAAAGTGGAAACGAAGAATTGTTGCTTCATTTACCATTGAAGATTGAAGGAAGAAAAGTTTGAGTAATTTATTGAAATCAAATGACTTCAACCGAAGAAGGTAATTGCTTATATATTTTCATTTTTTTATTTAATTTATGCTGCGGAAGAAGGTAAAGACAATACGAGGATAGATGGATCGGTTATTGATTTTCGTTTTGTTGTTCTTAGCTCATATCTATGTTGTTTAAATTGGTTGTTCTTAGCTCATATCATTTATTGTAATTGGGTTACCGATTTTTGTTTGGTTTGAAGTATATATGGATCAGTCATTTTATGAATGCAAGATATTTCATAGTTTGCATTTCAATTCCATCCATTATTTTGAATTACATCCAGTATGTATAAAAGACGTTTGTTCTATAAAGTATTATTTGGTATTATTGAATACATAGGTAATTGAATACATAAATACCTCACTGTTGCACACTCTATTTATGTATGGAAAATGTGAGTGCTGCTTAGAATTATTTGGTTTACTAACCCACGAAACAAAATGAAAGTGTTATAGATTTTTTATAGGGTTTTTTGCATTAATTACTCTAGGTAGTTGTGATGCGAGTAGTAAGGGCAAACGATCAGAGAAGGGTCATCGGGTTTGGACACCAAACGAAGAGGATGCTTTGCTTCTTGGAATGAAAGAAATTGTAGCGCAAGGATGAAAATCTGACAATGAATTTAGGGCGGGATATTTAACGAAGCTCGATGAAATTTTCAAGAGGAAGATCCCCGACACCGATTTGCAAGGAAATCCACACATAAACTCCAAACTTTCAATATGGAAGAAAGATTAGAATTCGTTGTGCACCATTCTTAGCCAAAGTGGAGTGAGTTTCAATAACAAATGTACACATTCGGTTGACTGCAACGACGCCCTTTGGGAGTCTATATTCAAGGTAAAGTTTTTGCTATGTTATGATAGATAAACGATAGTGTTATTAATTATTTTATGATTACCGTGACTAGTGTTAACCTTGACTTTAGATTGATGCAACCTCTAAAAGAATTTGGTCCAAAAGTTGGCCAATGTATGATGACTGGAAGGAGATATTCGAGAAGGATAGAGCCAATGGAGAAGGTGTTGAGGGGTACTATGAAGCGATAAATGACTTGGAGAATGATTTTGCTTCCTACATGCCCGGGGACTACCACGTTGATATGGATGATATCATATCACCGGATGGTGCTGACCATAGTACATTCCCTTCTGATCATCTATCTCTGTCAACTCCAACATCATCCAAAGCTAAAGGTCAAAAGCGTAAGGTCCTAGATGGAATCGACAAGGTTTGTTCTTTAATTCAAGGAATTAGTCGCAATGCTAACTCTCGAATGGAGACTGACATCTCCATTGGAGCATGAACAAGTATTAGGACAAGCAATAATGGATGTTTTCAACAAGTTATCGGATATTCCGGGATTTACAATTCGTGATAAGTTAAGCGTGTGCGAAATATTTATGAAAAAGAAAAAAAAACTAGAACTCTTCATTGGTCTACCCGAGGAAGCAAAAGCTGGATTCTAATCCGTCTACTAGGTTGTTTTTAAAGTTGAGTGTTCGTGGTTGCTTTGAACTTATGAATTGTATTTTGTAATAGTTAGTACTATTTGAGGAAGTGTATAATTGATGAATCTTAACAGTTAGTACTAAGTTGTGATTTTGAGAATTGTAATAGTGTAATAGATTATTGTAATTGCTATGGATCATTTGGGCATGAACTGTAATTGTATTTTGTAATATTTTCGACTATGGAGTAATGCATGGATAGTTTTACGTAATGGATTTGTTATGTAATTGCATGGATTTGCTATGAATGTATTAGTGTAATGGATTATGGATTATTGTTATGGATTCGATGTAGTATTTTTTAATTGATATGGATTTTGTAATTGTTTTACGTAGTATTTTGTAATTGCATGGATTTGCTATGAAGTATTGCACGTAATAGAGGAAAGTAATATTAAAAGTAATATAGACGATAATAGATTGTAGTACAAATTATAATAAAAATGATAACATATGAATTGAAACAGAACGAAACATCATTACATTCATTGATACAAACGATAATAAAAAACGATAAGTAGACATTATTGAAACGGCCCTAATAGTACGAAACATTCATAATAAAACGTAAAAAAGAACAAGACATAGAAACTAGTTCATGAAATATACACGACAACCATTTTAGGCTAAGAAATGCAATGATTCTTCATAGCGGGTAGCAGTGGATTATACAACTACTTGAATGAGCTTGACGAGGCACAAGGAGATGATCTTGAACCATTTTTCCCTTTTGTTTTCCTTGAAGGATAATCAATAGCTCGGTTAGGTTTGCTCTTCTTATTATGTGTTTCACTTTCATCGGCCATCGTCATGCTATTTGGCTTTCTACTAGGTGGAGAAATTACCTCATCATCGTTGCTAGAAGGAGAAAGAAAATAAATAAGACATTTGAATTCGGGTGAGCACTGCTTTCGCCATTCTCAGCAAAGAAAGTGCATACCTTTGGATTCAATTTTAGCTTTCCCTTTCTCAAAATCGATAGTATGGTATCACGCATAAGTTTTTTTGGCGAAGGAGTCGGTGACGAGAGGTTCAAACAAGAAAAAAGAGGAAAGAGTGGAATGTTGTATTGTGTTTTTTGAGATAAAAATTTTAAGTCAGCTTGGTTAAACAGGGATAAGTTATAAGACCAAATTGGTGGGATTAATAATGTGGCTAGAATAGTGATTTAATAACGGGCCTTTGATTTTATCTCGGACAGGAGAGATGAATGCAATATACTACCAAACAATAGATGAAGCAAGATTATTTATCTTATCTTGTTTCATCTTCCCAACCAAACTCACCCTTAATAAATACTGACGTAAACTTCGATGTCTAGTTTACGCATCAACAATTAAATCACTTAAATTAAATACTCATGTATAATTAGGGGGTGAGAATTTGGGATTGATACTAGAGGCTTTTCGGTCCTGACCCGAGTCCCTACCGGATTTGGGATCCCATGTCCTCAATTTTTCGAAATTTAAATCGGTACCGAGATTGAGAAATTAGAAGTTTTTGGGACTCGGGAGACCGAAATCACGATCGGGACTCCCGATTTTCAGAATTTAATTTTAAAATTCGGAAAATTTTGGTCTCGTTCAGGACTTTGTGACCATTTGAGATACTTTTATTCAGAATCGACATTAGAATAAGGACTTAAGTTTTTTAAATTTCAGGACTTGGGAGTTTCAATGTCTCGAGTATTTTGGGAGTTCCATTTGAAGTATTTTTTCAGTTTGGATCAATTTTTCAAAAACTATTGTAATGCCCCGCTTTTTTAACCTCGATTTAGTTCATAAATTCTCGCATTAGATCTTCTTGAAATTTGAAATCCGGGATTGTAAAGTTAATTCGTAACCTAGTGTTATCAAAATTTCACGGGTTTGAGTTATTGGAAACGAACTCAATTCATTATTATCAATTAGTTGAAAGCATTACCCTTATGGATATTTACCTATTAATTATTACAACATATGAATAATTAATATGTATTAATTGATGATAACTAGAAAAAGGCAGGATTACTTATTAGAATTTCTTAATGTTGAGTAGGTGGATTATAGAATACAACCACCATTTGTATTAAAGGCATAATTAAACATTATGAAGAATGCAATCTAATAAAAGAGATATTTCATATCTACCTTGGGCTATACACGATTAATACCACCATTTGAGAAGCTAAAGTTCAAACCCTATGATTAAAAGACTACATATCCAAATAAGACAAAATGATTGTACAAAAAGAGACAAATAAAAGAATGGGTTAGAATATTACAAGAGAATCTTGCTCCATAATACATCTAGAAAGAAACCATTTCCATATTTCATAAGGAAACATAGAAAACTTTAAATAGGTACACTACAAATTTATGTAAAAAGGAACATAGAAAAGAGAGATAGAGGCTGGACACAAGCAAGAGAGAGAGAACTGTTGCCAACCTGCACTCTTTCAGTACTGCCATCCTAGGACCTGTAAAAAAAAGACAAATAAGAGAGGTTAGTTGGGAAAATTCGATCCTGCAAATAATTTCAATGCAAATGTGTAGTAAGCAGTTTGCCATTAATATACAGTAAAAGTTTTCTTTAGATAAAAAAAATCTAACATGCACTGTCTAATAGACACATAGCGCATGGCATCAGAATAACCAACACATATGTTCCAGCAACATTGCCCGCTGCAATTTTAGCACCAACTCCAACATCTCTTTCCTTGGTAGTTTCAACACACGCTTCTTTCTCTTCTTGACTCCCCTTTTTATGAAGAAAGAATAAAGTCAATGTCACAACCCCTGTTCGGTTAACAACCTCATCAATCTCTCCCTTCGAATGTGTCTTCTTCATGAAACCTCTATGTCAACTAAAACTCGAGAGCATCACACTCCCCCTAAGTATAAGCTTATCCTCATCACTTCAATCTCCCCCTACATCTATCATTTCTCCTCTTGTTTAGACAACAGACAGCAAAACAACACAGGTTTATGAAACATTCATCCTCTATCTCCCCCTTTTTGAGAAGAAATGTATCCTTTAATTTTCAGCATCAGCTGCCATGTTGACTCGACTGTTGAGGAAATTGTTTACGCCTTCGACTTCACATAATCCTACAATTTCTCAAATGCATCTGTATTGATAATGAGATGTTGCTTCACAAACTAAAAAATATTAGGTAGTGGTGAAGCCATGAAAACACTTTTGAAAGCACAAAAAAAAATCAATTCAAATGGGAAAGTAGTCTATAGCAAGAACTGAGACGAATAATAACAAAAAAAAAAAGTGACTATTTTGGAGACACTTGAATGCTTTAAATATATCCCATGAAATCCACTTAACCCACATAAAACAAATCAATTGAGATAAGCATCACAAAATTAGAGATAAAGTTCAAATTTTGAGGAGAAATTAGCTTGGATAAATGTAATCACTTCAAATCTTATTGCTGACATCAAATTTTCAAAAACATATATTAACCCTCCAAAAATAAAGATTCTTTTTAACGAACAAAATTTTCAAAAATATGTCTCGTCAGACTCGCATGTTATATCAACATCCCTTCAACATCAGCTCAACTTATCAATATTTCATGCAAATAGTGCAGAACCACAAGAATCCAAGAGTCATTTTGATGCATAGTACATCGTGGCCGCGAACATTGTGCCCTTGGTCTCAACTCTCAAAAGCAATCGCGGTCAAACCATTTTGTAAGGTAGCATCGTCGCAGCGAACGACCGTGCCCCCCAAACCACTTTGGTTATTGCCACACTTTATAAATAAGTATATATATATATATATATATATATATATATATATAGGGTTGGTTTCAGGTAGAAAGTAGTATTTTGGTAAAAAATAGGAAGTGATCTACACCCTTGATTGGACCAAATCTAACGGTTGGTGTAAATTCGCGCATTTCACACACACTGTGTGTTGAATTGTTGTTGGACAGTTCAAATAAGGGCAAAGTTGTCAAATTTTCTACGAGCAGTTTTTGGAAAGGTTTTAAAAATAAGAAAGAGGCGAAAATTAAGGACAAAATATAAGGTAACTTCCCTTCAACTCAACCCGCTCAAAAATCGAAAATCATTCATCCCAAAAAAAGATTCGATCTTCTCATTTGTTTCAGACGAAGAAGACAACGATTTCGAGACGAAGAAGACGACGATTTCGAGATTACACTCACTCCCAGCAGTCGCGCGGTTCAAAGTGTGAATAAACGAAGTTCAATAATCATTCTGCCCAAAAAAATTGTATTACATATACTGTTAATTGAGTTGAATTGTAGTATTTGTGTTTATGCGTTGTATTAGAATGTAAAATGAATTGTTATTATCATCATTATATATACTGGTAATTCAGTTGAATTGTTAGACTATTATATATGAATTGTATAAAATAGTCAAATGCATTGTTATATTCATATAAATATATTAGGTGCAATTAAGTTGAATTGGGTGGTGGTCGGAATCTGCGTCGGCGCCGCCGTCGTCATCCTCCTCTCCCTCTGGTTCACCTCTCGAAGAAGCACCAAACCCTAACGTCGCCGCCATGCACGTAGAAGACCGGGTTACCCGCGGCGCACGACACCGAAGGTATGTAGAAATTCCGGTAGATCGGCACGAGAGGCGACGCGCTCTTCAGGAACCCCCTCGCGAGAACCGCACGTCCCCACCGCACGGCCGTTCGCCCCAGGAATCAAGCTAGAAATTGTTTCGAGAAGCTTCCTTGATTGGTTAGGATCTGGAACCGCTGGTGCGAGGAGGAGCGCCAATTGGGGAAGCCATCGCCGACGGGAAGGCCTTCTTGTAGTATGGAGCGAAGATCTGGTGGAAAAGAGAAACCGAAGGCAGACTCGATGGCGGAGAACTCGGCGTCGGAGAGGGCGGCGTCAATAGGGATTTCTGGGAAGAATGATTTCACCGTTTGAGAGGATTGAGTTTTATGGAATTAACTATCTAATCTCCATAATTTACGCTAAGTTTCAGTTTTTTAAAAAACTTTCCAAAAACCGCCTAAAGTTATTTTACATAAATGTCCCTTGTTGAACTGTCAAACAACAACTCAACACGCAGTGAGTGTGAAATGTGCGAAAATCCTAGATTTAAAATCAACCGTCCGATTTGGGTTAATCAAGGGTGTAGATCATTTCCTATTTTCTACAGAAAAATCACTTTCTATATGATCTACATCCTATATATATATATATATATATAGACATACAATGTTTAGCTTCCGAGGGAGAAGATGTCAAGATAACAAGTAAAGTCATCAAAAACAAAACCAGTTACACCTTCTTTAATGATAAGCAATATGTTGATGCAACAAACGGGACCCTTATGGGTTTATTCATGAAAAATTAAACCAAGAAGGTTTAGTAAGGATACAAGTCTCTCATGATCCAAAAATTTCATAAACATGTGAGCTATTTGATTATCCATTTTCACATAATCTAGTCTTATTCCCTCTTGTTCAACTAAGTCTCTAATAAAACAATGCCTTATATCAATATGCTTTGTCTCGAGTGTTGTATATGACTTTTAGAAATATTAATAACATTGATATTATCACAACATACTGCCAAATCATCATTATCAACACCATAGTCATTAGACCATACCAAACTCATACTAGTGCCTTTAGAAATAATATCTCATGGTCAATTGAACTTGCAACATACCTGATAACACGCTCGATTGTCTTAAGGTAGAACATCCTAGGCTTTACCTGATAGGCACTAGACATTAAATTTGGGCATGTGTACATAAGACGAAGAAAGCTCTCGATCATCGATCTGTAGAGTTTTGGGTCGACATCATCTCCAACATCGTATTTGTTTAACTTTGGTAGTTCTCTTACTGCACCCACCTCTTTCAACCTGTCAAAGTTCATAAATTAGTATGTTCTGACCATTGGTGCCTGCTCGGTTTGTTTTTATCTTTTTTTACATGACTTTTTGAGTCTCGTTTCAAACTTTAGGTTCATTTTATATATATTTTGGTTCGTATTTATGTCCGACTTTCGTAATTGTATGTAGGTTGTTTGGTGTGGAAATTAGCACAAAATGAAGTTGTAACGATGAAGTTTGGATAGCATAGGATTAAATTTCATCTCGATAGGAGTACATAGACGCAAATGGATCCAAAATCAGAGTTCAAACGAGGAAGAACGGGTCTAAACAAAATCGCTGTGTGCTGGAGACCGGGGGCCAACGCCGGTTGGGCCACCACCGCCCACTGGGAAGGAGGTGCAGCCAGGGCAGAACATGGGGTCCAACGCCGGTTGGGTGCCTGCTTCAGCCAGTCCAGAAAACCCGACCCCAACGCCCGCTCTCAGTGCGCGATGGGCGCGATTTTTTGACGCAATTTTTTGCTATATAAACTCGTTTTTAGTTGTATTCTTGGACCCAATTTTCATATTTTCTCTATTAGAAACCTTAGAACACGTATTCGAGTTGATTTATTTGTAATTTCGCCTCGGGACGAAGGATTGAGGGCGAGTTTGACGCTCAATCCAAGATTCTATGTTAGTAAGTTTTATTTAATTCTTATCTTTGATTGTTTTATGGATTGATTTGTAATTCTCTACCTACGGTTTAGAAATTCTTGATCATTTCTTAATTGTTATTGATTCATGCTTCGTGATTTAACTTGTACATATTTAATTAAGACGATTGGCCACCGTTTTAGATTATTTATTTGTTGGTTGTGATCAAAGGATAATTCCAACATAGAATTTGGTTAAATCATTAATAATTCCAAATCGGAGACGTATGAATTATATTCACTATTTATTTGTGATTTTCCTATCGTGTGATTCGAATACGTAAGTTAGAATTGCGGCTTAATTATCGAATACGTAAGTTAGTAATTAAGCAACTATAGAGAATCATTGATTAATTGCGAATCATTGTTCTTAATTAAGGAATTCTTCTTAGGGTAATCTAATATGTGAGTCATGGTTACTATCTAAGTAAGAATAAGTAAGTAATTAATTTGACTAACTATTAAGAAGCCCTTAATGAACGAACAATAGCATGAAATTAGGAGCATTATTTAATTAATTTTAGATTTTCTTAAATCTAGTCCCTTGAATCCGGAATCCCACCATTTTATTATTTTATTTATTTATTTATTTCTTTTTTTTTTCTCATACTTATTATTGATTAAAGTGTTTAGGATTTCTATTAATTTGTTCTGGATAACACTTAGGATTAGAATCGTCCTACTATGCTTTTCGTTGAGATTCGACCGGGGTTGACTTGCCACGTGCAATTGAACTTGTATATTTGTGAGAATCTAGAGTGTTCACATTTTAGGTATAACAATGTCATAACACAGTATCATCAATTTTTGCCTTATTGCACTTTGGTTAATCGGCCATGTAACAATTATCATTGGACCTTTGACCCTTCATGATACATGCATTATGTTCATCATACACCTCACATGCATTTTTAGTAAACCTAACATGAAAATTATCATCACATAATTGACTTATACTAATGAGATTTGTCATGATCCTTGAACGTGGAAAACATTTGTGAAAGTGGGTAAACCTGGAACATTTAAGTACCATTTACCAACTATTTTACCTTTTGAGCCTCCTCCAAAAGATACATTTCAATCGTCATAGGATTATTAGTTAGATAAAAATCATTTGTTACTTGTCATGTGACGTGAGCACCCACCATCAAAGTACCAATAACCTGAAATGTTAGTATTTAAAGCAGTGTAGACAACATTACATTTCAGCTAAACTTTTCTCATCCAAACCTGTTTTGTAACATTTTCAGATTTCTTTGTGTTCCCCGATTGTTTTGACAACATGTTGGATAACATTTTATCATTTTTCCTTTTGAAACAGAACCGTTTGATATGACCAGGTGAAAAATATAATGACACACATACTTTTTACGTTTCTTCCTTTTGTTCGCTCGTGTGCCCTATTTGACAAACTGTTTCCCATTTGTTGATATAATAATTGGATTAACTGTTTCAGTAACATTACAGCCCATCCCATAGGTATCACATTTTCCTACAAGTAAAATTTTATCAAATGTAAATGTACCTGTATTTCACGTTTTTATGCTCTTGGGCTTCTTCCAGTTGTGTAGTCACCTTGTTGAACTCGATCTCCTTTTGAGAAATCAAGGTTTCAAGCTTTGCAAGCAATGCCTTTAACCTTGTGTTCTCATTTGACTTGTAGTCAAGTTCCCTTGCTTGATGCTTCCACTTTCCAAGCAACTCACCATATAGATTCTTCAATTCTTGGACCATGAGGAGAGTGTCATCATCGCAGTTATTGTCACATACATCGTCATACTCTGCTTCACCCACATGTGCATTCAAACATAAAAAGTTAGAATAATAATCATGATCATACCTGTTGGAGATTGGTTCGAAATTTGTTGACCCAACATCTTCGTCATCAAACAAAGACCTCTCCAATATGGTATGGAATGTTTTGATAACATTCTAAGACACATTTTTGCTAGATTTATCCATCTCCTTAAAAAGCTCAGCTTCATCATCACTCAAAGACACCCGGTAGGACTCTCCTCTCTTTTGCAGCGTGTTTGTGCATTGTTTGGCATAATGTCCATACATTTTGCATTCATAACATTGAACATTATCAATATCAGAGAAGTTATGCCTAAAGTTTTCGATTGGGTAGATCTTCCTCGCTGTCTTTTGTGGAGTAACATCCCTTCGTCTTGCCGATTGATATTCAATCATTGATGACGTTTGTTCCTTCGACTTTGCATGCAACTTGTCCCTATTCATCTTTCTTACCATTGTGTTGAACTTTCTTGTGATTAGGGCAACATCATCTCCAACATTGATCTCTTGGAGTTCATCATCATCATTGACTTCACTGATCTCCAGATTCTTGTTGCTCGATGTTGCATCCGCAGTGAACGCAACAATATTTTTCCTGCTAATAGTTCTCTTCTTCTCCAAGTTCATCTCATATATCTTGAAGGAATTCATGAGGTCCATGAACTCAATGGCTGCAACTGTCTGGGATGTTTCGATGACAGTAACCTTCATATCAAATATGGATGGCAAGGTCCTCAATGCTTTGGACACGAGTACTTTGTTGCTTATGGGATCGCCAAAGTCCTGACACTCATTCGCAACATCGAGGATCCTCTTTGTATAGTTGGTTATGCTCTCATCCTTCTCCATTCTCATGTTCTCAAATTTTGAGGTGAGAATACGCAAGCCAGACTCCTTGATACTAATATCTCCTTCACAATGCCTTTGAAAAATATCTCACTCCTCTTTAGCACATGCATTGTTCTTTATGAGTTTGAAGATGTTTAAATCAACAGAGCTGTAGATATCATTTAGTGCCCGATCATCGAATGTGGCTGCTTGAACTTGATCACGTGTCGACTGATCGGTCGGTGTTGGGACAACATCTCCTTGAGCGTCCGTGGCTTTAGACACTGACCATCCTTGTTCTACTGACAACCAAGCTCTCCAGTCAATAGACTTTATATGCAACCGTATTCTGGTCTTCCAGTAGGAGTAATTTGACCCATCCAGGATTGGTGGTCGAAACAACCCAATGCAGTTTGGATCCATGTTAAATCAGTAGTTGAGATACCTGCGAGGATCTCACTCAATGTGTCGAGTGACCGCTCTCGTACCATTTGAGTGAAATAATCACGAAAATATATAAAAAGAAACAAAGATCATGATGCAGAGGTTTTCTTTTTGTGTGGATTTAACGAAAATAATCCACACGGCCTAACGGCAAAATTACTAAATACCAAATAGAGAGTACACAGATTACAATAAGATTTCGATCTATGCTAACTTTTACTCTCTAACCAAATACTAAAACACACAACCTCTTTGAAGGAATTTCGTCAGAGGTAGTGTAAAAATGAAGAACGCTCTCAAAAATACAAAAATCTCTCTCAATCTCCGCGCATAGTGTTCTTATCTTTGATGCATATATAGGCTGTGTTTCTGGAACATGTAAAAGTGG
The DNA here is from genome assembly GCA_026898415.1 of Leonotis leonurus. Lineage (NCBI taxonomy): Eukaryota > Viridiplantae > Streptophyta > Magnoliopsida > Lamiales > Lamiaceae > Leonotis > Leonotis leonurus. Next base: position 722,882 of record JAPKLX010000097.1, read on the forward strand.
GGAAGAACACCTCTCATTCAGTTGAGATAAATCTGCCTCCCTTGTTGACGCGACATCAGAATTTTAGGGACATAACAACTCCTTATTTTCACTTTCTGTGACCCAGTTCACATTGCCACGACAACGGATTTCTCGAAATAGAAAATTTGCAATCTCTATTGTCTCAGCGCATCTCTAAGGTGTGCCTAAATAAACTCCACATGTTGACTCAGTATGGCTCCTGATATTTCGCAACAAACATTCAAATGCATGAGAGTAAAGATAAGAGCTTTTTGTGTTGCCACGACACTACTCCTTATTTTTCTCAACTGTTCTCCACTTGCATCTCAACAAACTCCGCATGTTGCGCCAACAAAATCTGTGTGTTGCGCATCACTTCAAAATTCTTTTGAATACTTCTCCTCTACGTAACATGAACTCAACCACAAGTTGTACACCATATACAAGAACAACCACATCATCATACCTAAAGATCATCCACATCATCGTTCCTACAAAATACATGTAAAGAAAGCAAAAACCGATGTTAACAGGACATGTGATATAATAATTATTAATAGAATTGTATTAACTCTGTCAACATCCCCTCAACATCAGACACAACATTTCAGAAGCTTTTGAGATACACTTTCAGAGTTGAAAGTTCACGTCTTCCCCTTAATACTACCACTACTGCCACTGTATTGATGTTGAGAAATAAGATCCTCTCCAAGGCTGCTACCGACAACAACCTCGTCGCTCACTGTTATGAAATCTATCTCATCATGCATGAAAATTTAGGCAGAATAGGCAAAAAAATTGCAAAGTTATATCTCTCTTTTAACATGGATGAAAATTTTTCTGCCTTTGACAATTAATCTATCATGCTTCTCTCTCTCTGAACATGGATTAAAATTTAAAACATAAAATCTGAGCTGAAATTTTGGACAGAATAGAGAGCGAGACATGTGAAACTGATAAAGATTTGGAGGTGCATATTTCATATTAAGTTAACATAGTGTTAGTAGGTTAAAATTAGACCAAAACAAAAAACAAGTCATTTAATGTGGAACAGCACAAAGTGGCAAATGTAAATTTTGATATGAGACGGATATTACCATTTATTTATAATAACACCACATTTCGTGAACAGTTTGGCCTCATAGGCTACATAATGTCTAAGAAATTTCTAAGATGACCACTTGCTACAATTATTTCGAACTCCGAGTCCATCTAAATTGGGTTTTCAGATAGTTTGACAACTTCAACTTAAACTAAAATAAAATGAAATTAGTTTGAATACTCTTATTTCCTTACATACCTCATATGCCATATAATATTGGCTTCACCCAAATTGGGCCTCACTACATGCCTATCAAATAGTACTAAATACCAATGGGCTCCATTCTCTTTATTTTACAAAAAAGGCAAGTCTAAATACTCCTACAAAGTAAGATGAAGACTTAGAAAGAACCAAAGATAAGAAAAGAATATTGCAAAAGTATTACTCCATGGATTCTTTTCTTGAAGTAAACTCAATAATAAAGAAATTGACGGTGAATAACTCGAAAAGTAGAATCAAGAAAAAGTCAAAGAAAATGCACTTACTTCAGAATAATTATGCCCTACTACGAAAATCCTACTTGCCTACACACATGCTATATGAGTTGTACAATATTATTCCTCGGATTTCCTTTTTTTACTTTAGTTAGCTGTCTTTTCGGTAATCTTGTTTTCTATTTAATTAATTACGGAGTACTTTTTATTTATGCGTATTGGATTTAGGACATTAATTTAAGATGAATCAACTGTTTTTTTCTTTATGTCTTCTTGTACTTTTAATCTAGATAAATACGAAGTTAAATGTGATCATGTAACAAATTAATATTAATAGTATTAGGTCATATTTTGACCCCCTAGCTATTAATTAGTTCTACACATTAACGAAATTCTAATTCGAACACCTATGCTATTGGGTTTCTTCCCTGATATTCTTCTATTTACGCTAACATTTTGTAATTTAATTTGGGTATAAATAAAATTGTTGGGTTATGAATTATCATCTAGTGCCAGTGTCTTACAAAGAACAATTCATATTTCTTCAGAAAATAAATTGGGACATAATTTGTACAATTTTAAAGTCCAATTTATGAAGATATATAGCAAAACAAGAAAGAAAAGAAAGAAAGAAGAATGTAGAAGTGTGGAAGAAAAATGTAGAAGCATCTGAGAATAATGTAGAAAGCAAAAGAAGAGTAGCTTGCAAGTTTGTTGTAACCGTTTCATTGTTATCAACAGTCTACAGTTCATCTATATATAGGATATATATTGTAGCTAATAGTAACTTTGTACTATCTTTTTCTCTCTCTTCGATGAATAACAAAAACACTTTCTTCTTCCTGAATCCATGCCTGCAAATCTCTTCTATGAATCTGTATTCTACTTTCTTTACATGGTATCAGAGCGCAAGTTGCTGCACTTGAGCTTGATTTATCTCCGATTGTAAGTGCGGCCATGCCGACGGCGGTTCCAGTGTGGTTTTCTTAGTTGTTTCGTCCGCCGCTGCAACTTTTCATTCCCGCTGATGTCTTTGCGTGCTTCCTTTGTTGCAGAGTTTTCTTCCTCAATCTCTCTATGAAGAGCGAGGTTCTCTTCTTTCTGCATTTTTGTTTCATCTTGTTAATGGCAGTTACTCCATTTTCATTCATGAAGTTTTCTGTCTCTCATCTCTCACTTTTAATTCTCACCAATAAAATTAGTTAGTCGTTTATCTCTGTTTCTTGCCGATTAGGCTGTTTCCAAAGTCGCTTCTCTTCACCGATTGTCAGCGATTCATTCAGCTATCTTTGGTTTCTTGTCGATTTAATCGATGGTCTTTGTCTCTCTCTCCTATACAAATCGGTTAGTTTTTCTCGGATCTAAGATCATCGAATCTAGGTCTAATTTTGTCTCGTCTATTGTCTCTAGTTCACTGATCATTTTTCGGTTGTCTTGTTTGTCTCCGATAATGTCGGATTTCTCTCGTCTCTTGTTTTTAACAATTATCTCGGTTGTTTTCGTTGTGGTCTCTTAAGATCGATGTTGATCTTGTATTCCTTCTCTAGTTGATCGCAAGTTGCGATTTCTCCTATCTCCATTTTTTTTGGTTTACTTTGTTATCTCTTCCTCTCTTTTGTTCACTAAAGATTTGATTTATATCATTTTCTCTTTTCGTAAGATTCTCCAACAGCTGCAATGTTGTTGTGATGGATCTCTTTTCTTCAAGTTTCGTTGTGGTTGTAATCTTCGTTGAGTTTTGTCATCTATGTCATTTAGTAGTTTTCATGCACAAGAAATAAAAGTTTCAGGTTATTTTGAGAAGTTGCTTTATTATCTCTTGGGATGGAATGTATCTGTGGAGGAAATTGTCACATGCTAGTGCTGCTGCAATGTTGTACATGATGATAATTGTTGCTAGATGAGTAATCGGTGAGGGGGAGTTGTCAAGTCTTTTTTGTTCCTTGTCAAGATGGTCCTGCTCCCTCCCATCTTGAGGTGGAGTATGAAGATATATAGCAAAAAAAGAAAGAAAAGAAACAAAGAAGAATGTAGAAGTGTGGAAGAAAAATGTAGAAGCATCTGAGAATAATGTAGAAAGCAAAAGAAGAGTAGCTTGCAAGTTTGTTGTAACCGTTTCAATGTTATCAACAGTCTACAGTTCATCTATATATAGGATATATATTGTAGCTAATAGTAACTTTGTACTATCTTTTTCTCTCTCTTCGATGAATAACAAAAACACTTCTTCTTCCTGAATCCATGCCTGCAAATCTCTTCTATGAATCTGTATTCTACTTTCTTTACACAATTGCCAAAAAGCATATATCTTTGTGAACTATTAGTGCAATACTATTTATGTAAGAATCCTCGTCATATTAGATTGTACATATATTGATGATCATGTGGTTCACGAAAAGCTTAATTCGAAGTGCGATGAGGTATGTTTTGCAACTAAAATATCTAGGAATGCACATGATCATGTCCACAGTGTTCGTAACTTTTTGTCGCTAAACAAAACTCTCAAATAGTTTCATTTGTGTGTAATTATTATGACTGTCACAAAATTTTAAATGTATGTCACTAAATTTATTAGTGACATTTAATTGTGTAGCGAATTTTGTGTAGTGACACTCTTAAATACATGTCACAAATATTTACTTCTTCCGTCCCACTTTAATTATCTCATTTTATATTCAAATGAATGTATTATTATAATCAAATGAAACAATTAAAGTGGGACAGAGGTAGTATTTAATAATTACACTTTTAAATGTCACTAAAAGTTTTACATGCATTTAAAATTTGTGACACTCATAATAATTACATATAAATGTCACTATTTGAGAGTTTCATTGTAACATGTACTTATATATATATATGGAGAGAGAGAAGGATTTGCATTTTGCAGTATAGATACAAGGCATTTAGATGGTGGAAGATAAAAATGAAAGTAACCAAATCAGAATTTGAATTAGTGGAGAGCCACGAGCTAAGGAACATCATTGAGAGATGACAATTTCTAATTTGCTATTACTCATTGTTTATTTTTTCCTTCACATTACTGGTAATCGGATTAATGTTTAATGGAACAAATTACATTATCTTAGTTGGATATATACTGCGAATATTTTAAGTCATAATTTATATAGTTATAATGTTATGTTTGTTTGTAAATACTTTAAAAGGAGTAAATAATTAAGAATAAAATCAAAACTTAAAAAGTTTTCCTTCTCCTGAATATTTCCACCCTTTAATTTTCATCATTTTCATGCAAAATGAGTATCATTAGATTCATTAGTAGTTGTCAAATCATGCGGGTCGAGTTGTTATCAGATCGATCTGATAATAATCCAACCAATTAAGGTCAAACTCGAACATGACATGTTAAGGTTTTGCTGAACCCAAACACAAATCCGACATGTTAAGCTCAAATCCGAACACGACACAAACACGATAATTTTGTATTGACACGACACGATAATGACAGAACGTTATAAAAACGATAAAAAAATTAAATTTATGCGAAAAAACAACATAACATTATATTAAAAATAATAATAAATGAATAATTTTTAATTTATAAAATAGATTTGTTTTTAAATTTAAAGAAAATACAAAATATTTTGAAAATAAATATCTAACAAATTACATTTACTTCAAAATATAAATTATTAATATATTATAAAATTTTATTATCGGGTAACATGAATCCAATCTCAACCCGACACAATACTTTCGTGTTCTTATATCGGGTCAATTTGATAACAACCCAAAACTGATAAAATTCCATTAATTTTGTATGTGTTCGTGTCGTTGGTTATCGTGACGTGTCAAAAATTGTCAACATTATGTATTATATTATGCCCTATATTTTGAAGACCTCTTTTAAGTGAAAATGACAATGAGGAACATTTAGATAGTGAATGAGGAGAAGAAAAGTCATCATCATATCCCTAACTTATCTCTCATTTCAATATCCCTACCTATCCCGACTTATCTCTCATTTTAGAAGTATAACAAGCAAATACAATCAAAACATAATTATTGAAATGATATGCCATGCACATGCGAGTCACTTCAAAGTATAAATCAGGAATTTGTCATATCTTAACTTTATTCTTAGGAACATGACTTGAAATTCACAAAAAATTTACAAGAAAAAAAAAAAAAAAAAAAACACTGACCCAAAGTTGATTTTTGGTACGTACATAGAAGTGCATGCAGTGATTAGCGAAACTAAGTGCGGTATTGGTCGGAAAATAATGAACTCATGATACTAAGATTAATGATCTAATTAATTTCGTTAAGAATTATATAAGAATAAGATGTAAGTAAGTGAATTGTTGGTAGGATGAAAGGCCAGAAAGGATAAGAATAATATTCGTAGAAAAAGGAAATGTGGGAGCATGTGATCTGAAAGGACATGAAGAAAAGAAAAGGTATATGGAAATGGCTAGGGTTTTGGGGGGAGGGAAATTAATAAAGTAGAGTGACCAATCGCAAACTTAGATAGAGACGATGAAAAAGCATATATATACATATACATGTGAAAAATATTAGTCCAACAACCATGTGATTTTGTCCTCACATATCATCATTATTGTTTTATTTGATGGGATATAATATGATATGATATGATATTGCACTAATTATTTATTACCATTTACTCCTACAACTCTCTATTTTAACATGCATCTCAATTGGCGCCGCGCCAACCCTAAAAATCATTAGTATGCTAAACATGATTAAATTAATGGATTTAGACTCTTCTATATAGATTTTGATACGAGGAGAACACATATAGTGTCGCAAAACATGATATTCGAATCCGAAAATATATATATATATATATAGGGATAGGTTAGCATGAGAATTAATATCTATATGGGAAGTAGGAAACAATCACATCCATTGGTTTGTGTAAATCGAAGAGTTTAGATGCAATCTTTTAAATTAGGAAACTATTCATTATGTATTGCTATCATAATTTAATAAGGGTATATTAGGCCTATTATAATACTAATTTTAATCTCCCCAATCACGTCTGCTTACTCCCTTGTTTTCCTCCAAAGATAAAGTCCACGATCTTGTATTATTATCATATTTAATATTAATTTTTGTGATTCCCCACATAGTTATCAATTAAATAAAGCAATAACATCTCAAAATTCAACAAATTCTGCATAATCTCTTATTCAATCTTTCATCATTCAACATGTGATACGAAAAATCTTGATATTCATTTTATTCCAAAATAAGCATTGAACATAAATCACAAACTAAAATATGCATAAATATTATAACTTTTTTAGTGTTGGTTGTAGGGTTTATATAAACAGCAGCCATAATTTATTTACAATTTTATGAAAATAATTTTGGAGCTAACAAGATGGCAGCAAACACGACAAATGATGTATTGAATTTGCAAGAAGGTTAGAATGCTTACATATTGTCATCTACTTTGATTTATGCATTTTATTAATTTATTCATGTTTTTTTAATTTTATTATCATGCTTCTTTCTATATTTTCTTTTAATGTTGTTGTAGATTGCATTTTAAATTAAGTTAACCAAATGTCATGTGAATTTTTTCGTTATTGTTTTTTTAATATTAATGATCAACTCAACATGCTATTTTACTAATATAATCATGTTCAGTTATATATGTAATGATGTTTTTTAAGTTTTTATTTATTATTGATGTATGGTTTAGTAACATACTTTTTATTCATGGTTATCATGCTTATTTATTTATGTAATGATGTCTTTCAGTTAGCCTGCATTTTATTAATTTATTCATGCTTTTTTATTTTTATAATCATGCTTTTTTTATTTTACAATCATGCTTCTTTCTACATTTCCTCTAGATTGCATTTTAAACTAATTTAATAAATTGTCATTTGTATTTTTCGTTGTTTTTTTTTTAATATTAATGATAATGTAATACCCCGTTAAATAATTCGCGAGAATTATCGACTTTTATTATTAAATAGAGTAGTATATTTGTAGTAATATTTTTTTTTCTCCGTTGTTGAGTTTTAATTTCGTTATTTAAACAAGCTTGACGAAAATATGACGAGTTTGAAATTTTTTTAATACTATTACTTTTAATTCTATTAGGCTTAATTAACAGGGATTTCAAAAGCAAATACATATAGATGCTCGAATTACTACAAATTTATTTGTTCTATTGAGTCCATTTACATTAAAGAATCCAATAAATATCTACTTTATAATCTACACATATTACATAGTGTTGAAACATATAAATCTAGATATTTCTAGTGTTACAAATGAAGATATCAAATATGTCATCAAAATAATCATTCCATCGTGTAATACACCTCACCACAAAAATACTAC
>JAPKLX010000097.1:731162-747518 GCA_026898415.1 Leonotis leonurus
GCTGAGAAGTTGGTTGCTTGTCTGTCAAGTTAACATTTTGGAAATAGGTTTATATCTTCATATATAAATCTATTTATTTTTAAGTCTTCCGCTGAACTCCGTATTATTATCTTTTGTTATAAGTTGACTGGTTTCGTGAACCAGCAATATCGAACCTTATGATATTACGTTGTTGACTTTGGTTAGCGTAATCCTTTTTAGGCCTCGTCTTTCGAACCTTGTACTGAAATTAAACTTGTGGCCTAAACTCGTTTGTTAAAGTAATGCTATCTTCTTCATGTATATGTTGTTCAAGTATTACTTAAATATTAAATCATACGATTCCACCTTTATGCCCCTTTCTTTCCCGCTTCTTTTATCCAACCCTGAGTCACTCCCTGATTGATCCGTCCTTTGGAAATTGAGGCTGTGACAGATAAAATGAACATGCTATTTTAATAATATAATCATGTTTAATTATTTAGGTAATGATGCTTTTTAAGTTTTTATTTATTATTGATGTATGATTCAGTAACATGTTTTTTTTTTCATGGTTATCATGCTTATTTATTTATATAATGATGCCTTATAGTTAACATGCATTTTATTAATGTATTCATGCTTTTTATTTTTGTAATCATTTTTTATTTAATTTTATAATCATGCTTCTTTCTACATTTCCTCTATATTGACGTTTCATATCATAATCATAATCATAATCTATAAGGAAGGAATCTCATAATTATAGGTGGTATGAAAGAGAATACATTTGGTATCCCAATAATATCCTTATGTACCTTTAAATGATTATTTAATATAAATATTACTCTTTATTTGTATCCATTGATTTTACTTAAATGAAGGGTTATGTTATGTTCTTACTTCTCACATGAAGATATGTTCTCATATGAACTATTTCCTATATATATATAATTCAATTTAATTTACTTGCTAAATGTTATTCTAAAATTCATTTTATTAAATTATGAATGTGTGGAAAGTTTAATTTCTCGAGTTTTAATATAGTCTAAGTCGCACTCTTAGATATATTTAATTTATCATATTAATAATTTAATAATTAAATCGTATTATATATTAAACATAAAAAATAGTAATATAACGAAAGAGGGGTATTTTTTTTAATAGATACAATTCTTATAATTTGTATTAGTTCTTCTATGAAATATTGTATTAACAATTTTTTGTATAAAATATATTATCGTATTATATTTATTCGAATCCGACCCGAATTTGTACTATATCCGTGCCGTGTCCGTATCCCGAATAATCCGAATTCGTATCCGAATCCAGCTTTTCCGTATCCGACTTCAAATTCGAGAAAAAAATATGAGTTAGGATACGGGATAAGCACTATCCGCTCGTATCCGATCTCGACTCTAATTCCAATTCATTTGTACATCCTAATACGTGACCAAGTGGCACGTGTAAAACAAAAAAATGGACATTAAATGTACGGATGTTAGTCTAACCGTAAGAAATTAATATAAGGATCAATTTTCAAAAGAAATTGACATTAAGCAAATAATCATCGATATATATGGAGCTAATCCATCTCATACTCCAACATAATTTTTATTTAAAGTATCCAAAGTAATGAGTCAACATCTTAGGAGGTGATTGATTGGATGGAATGGAATAATGTATGAATGGAATGGAGTGTGGAATGGAATGAAGGGGAGAATGGAATGGAAATGATAAGTCATTCACATGCTTGGAGTGTAGAAGGAATAAGCATGGAATGGAATGACAATTTGTTAATTCATTTTTATAATAATTGATCGCTACAAATAAACTGATGAATAAATCATATTTATATTGTAATACGAAATTATAGTTTTAATATTCCATATAAGATTGTTATTCGTATTTTTTTGTTCTTTTGATTATCGAATTTCTCTACTTTTTTCATTATTTTTCCTTTGTTTTTTTATGGACCAAAATAATTCAAATCAAAATGTTTCAGTATAAAATTTTAAAATGTATGAGTGAACATTCATATATATGGTTCAATGATGTCCATAAAATCGAACGAAATTAAATTAAAAAATTAGATTGGAAAAAAAATAATCCAACTAAGCAAAAAATTAATTGGACCAAACTAACCAAATTTATTTTGATTTGGTTCTATTTATCCGAATATTCAATAATTCTCATGTACTAACAAACTTAAAAATCTGAAATTTAAAATTATAATCACAACATTTAAGTTGTTAAATCCCACATATATCTTCAATAGTTTTCAATTTTCAAATGATAATAAACTTTAAAAATTTATTGAATTTCATAATTCTAATTTTTGTAAATAAAATAATAATGAATTAAATAATTTATCACATTTAATTTATTGCATATTTTTAAATTTAAATATACAAAAAAATAATAAAAATATATATGATGATGAAATAATTTTATTTAATAAAAAAATATATTTTAATATTAAAAAATAATTTGGTTTTTGAATATTATATTGATTTGTAGGGATGAAATTTGGGCGAATATTATCCGTTCGATCCGAAGTCGTATCCGATCGAAATCTAATTTGGGATAAAAAAAAAATCAATATCCTGTCAAATTCGGATTCGAATCCGAAAATTTGAATTTGGATCCGGGATCCAATTCGGATTACGTAATATTCGCCCGTATCCGAAATTTCTGGCCTATATTTTTATCGGATATTATCCGCATAACAAATCTGGATTTCTGAATTTTTATATATATTTTACTTATATTATATATACATATATATATGTGTGTGTGCGTGTAACAATCCGATTTTAATTTATTTTACTTGCTAAATGTTACTTTAAAAATTATTTTATTAATTTAAGGATGTGTGGAAAGTTTAATATTATTAATTTATTATATCAATAATTAAATCATAACTTTACATATTTAGTATAAAAAAATTGTAATATAATAATAATAATTAAGATATACTTATAATAATAGTAATAATTAGGAACTACATATTGTATACATATTTATCCGATTATATTTTTCAAATCCGACCCGAATCCGTACCATATTCGTCCCTTGTCCGTATCCAGAATATTTCGAATTCGTATCCGAATCTGGCGTTCCTGTATCCGACTCCGGATTCAAGTCAAATCAAATTAAAATTTGATTTAAAAATAAAATCTAATCAATTAAATTTTTGAGTTTGGTTATTGGAATTCAGTTAATTTTGCTCACTTACTAAAACATGTATACTCAATTTTAATGATCAGAATTAAAATTTATAAAGTAATAAAATTTAAATTATAAAATAATTTATTTTTCATAATAAATAAATAATATATCATTCAATGAATATATCTAATAATATTTTTTATTAAAAAATGGTTTTGTAAATATTATAAAAAAAATATTATTATTATTATTTTTTTTTTGTGTAGGTGATGAGTGTGGTTTATAGTGAAATTAACAAATCAACAAATATTGTAATTATTTTTATCCAAATAAAAAAAAAACAATTATATAATGATTAGGAATGGCTAATACCTTGGAGTTTGGGATGAATGGCTAATCCTAATCCTAAGGGAATGGTGATTCCAAATTGAATGGCTATTCCTAATCATAAAATGAACCAAGCAAAGGAATGGAATGGAGCAAAGAATGCTCATTCCATTCCATCCCCCATTCCTTCATACCAATCACATCCTTAGAAGAATATGTGTTACCATCAAATGGGATTAATTTTCCCAGGAATTCGGCTTTGTCACAAAACCTTTAGCATTACGGTTTTAATTAATTTTAAAGTTGAGGAAATATTAAACTGACAACTTTCAACAGCAATAAAATTCTTCTAGTTGTAGTATTACTTAATTATCAAACTGATTAAATCTATTAATAATGCATTTTCTCTCAACATGTCCGACTTTTCCCCAACCTCTCGAAAAAGCAAGATCTGATCATTAGAACTCACTGCTTCTTGATGGCCTAAACCACCATAAATATTAATTTTTACCTTTCTTAACCACAGTTTAGATAGCTAAGTTGTAACCTATAAATCTTTGGCAAAACCCAACATATATGGCCATGTGGATTAGGGAACTATCATCATATTACTTATGACCATTTATATATATAGTGCTTTATGGATAGGAATGAGATTAAATAAGAACTCATCCATAAGTAAGAATTAGAAACTGATTTGAACCGCAGATCTTTAATCGGTTAATATTAATTATACATTAAATTTGTGCATGAAATGAAATGAAACAATGATATATTCAATATTTCATAGATATGCATTATCAGACCATGCAATAGAATAATGCGTATCGTGCATCATAATTATATGTAAAATGCATTGACTTTAGTTCCAATTTAAGAGTAACTCTCTATATCCACGAAAGTTCTTTATATTTTGTTATTTTGGTTCGTTCACAAAAGATCTTTGCACTTCAAACTTTTTATTCATGGTAAGTGGATTCACTCCACTCAATAAATAACTCAATTAAAAATAATAAATGATGTGATACCAAAACTCCACTTAATATACACAATCACTTAAAAATAATAAATTCGGCGAGTCCTAACTCACTTATCATACTTTTATACAAAGAGAAAACATATTATTAAAACTCGTGTCATTCAGAAGATATATATGCTAGAGAGATGAGTCCAAGTTCAGATGTTGATGAAGTTCCTACCGTCATTCAGATTCAAGTCCCTCCAGAAACAAGAGAGAAGTTGTTAAAAATCAAAGAGGCCTATGATGCCAAGATGCAAGAAAGAAGAAACCTCGATACTCACAGAGTTGTTAATCTCTATGCAATTAGAGTTCAAGGCAAGAAGAAGAGAACCACTCAATCTGATCCTCCCTCTCGCGCCAACACTAATTCATGGGTTCGCCCAACTCTAAATGATGAATGAGAAGAAATAAAGGATGACTTTATCAAGATGGTTGACCACTGGACCATCTATGACGCTTCAGGAGAGACTGACAGAGATCAGCTATTTTATAAATTCTTGAATGATTATCCTGATTCTAATTTTGTTAGAATGATTAAGGAAGATGCTGCCAAGCCTAATGTTACCATTGCAGCCCCTGCCAGGAAGCAGTTTGAGAAGCCAACTTTTCGAGGGAGTGTTTTTGCTGACAAGAGACCAATTGAATCTGAGGCCATTGTTGCTGCTCAGGTTGTTGGTCATGCTCTCAACTTGGATGGACCTTATCGAACAATCAGGGATGCTACTTATCTTATGTATAATTCTATATCCCCTGAAGCTCAAATGGAAATAGTGAAGAAAATCAGAGAAGAAAAGAAGAAGGCAACTACTTAATTCATGTATCTTTGTATTTCATTGTACAATATGATATGATCACCCTTGTACTGAATATCCCAAAGATTGAAATTCTGATTTTGTCTATCTCTTGATCTTAACCTGATGACAATATTCTAGTTGTCGAGGATCTGATTATTTTTTTGGTTTGCCTATTATCTGATTAACTAACACTCTTATCTTATAGATTAGGTATTCTCCAGTTTAGGCGAAATTCTTTATCTTAGATAGATGTTTTCAGGTTAGGTTTTGACATCATCAAAAAGGGGGAAATTGTTGGGAAATATTTATAAGGGTTTTGATTCAGATTCCAAAACCTCCCCTGAAAGATGTATTAAGTCCAAAACTGAAGTCTTAGTCTTATTTTAGAACTCACTTGTTAAGGAGTTCAGTTTACAGGTACATTTGAAGTTTCAAGACTAAAGACTCATCTCAGTAACTGAAGTTCTTTTTAGAACTCAGTTTATGTCCCAAAACTGAAAGACCATGCCACTGGAAGTATGGCCTGAAGTTTTGAAGTTGAAGCTAATTGAAGCAAAGCTCTACTGCCACTGAAGTTCGTTCTAAAGCTCTGCAACTGAAGTCCAATCTGTAGAAATGGATATTACCACTAAGTTCCAGGTTATGCCTTAGGCATTACCACTTTGGGAAATGATCTGAGTAGGTGAAACTCAATCTTGTTGCGGACACCAAAAATGGCAAAAAGGACAACAACTCCAACGGGAAGAATTCAAACGAAGCTCTATCTCACACCAGATATATTTCTAGAGAGCACTATAAATACCCCGATGCTTCATCCGCTTCAAGACATCGGTTACCCAAGCATTCAAACTCTCTATCGTCATCTCGGTCTCCACTTCCATAGCTCTCAAGCTCTCAAAGTTCTAGAACACTCCAAGCTTTCAGTTTACACTCACTGTGTGTTCTTAATAGCGATCTTTAGATTGTAACTGAAGAATAGCTCTAGCATAAAATTAGTTTTCTAGCTGGAAGTGATCAGACACTATTGTACATCTAACCTTAAAAGGTTGATCAATGTAAGACAAATCTCCAATTATTTGGAAACCCTCGAGTCACATCTAGCACACGTGGATGTAGGAGTTTTTATCTCCAAACCACGCAAACCAAACCTTGTGTCTACGCTATTTACATTCAATATTTGATTCTCTAACTCAATAATGCATAGACTGAATACTGATTAAAAGAAAAATTAACTTAAAGCATTAAGTTTTCTGACAAACGAGTAAGCTTTTAAACCACCACTTCTGCACGTACACTTAAGATATTAGTCCATCAGTCTAACACTCAGTGTAGACTGAAAGATTGCTATCTTAAGTGATCTATTCTACTAAAGCTACCTCCCTTCAGTTTCAAGAGATCACTGAAAAAGCCTTTTATTTTAAAAACTCAAAACTGGTGTATTCCCCCCATACACTCAGTATACTCGTTTCGGGACCAACATGAGGAATGCCACACCCAATACAATTACAGTTGCATTCTTTTTGGGGCTAAATGTATTATATATATTAAGAGTAAAGTACCATCTAAGTATTATAAAAACATATATATAGTCCTTGGCAACGTACGTACACCACAAATGCACATCATATACCCACTTTTTCCTTTTTTGTGCAGCGTCAATGAAATTTTGGATTTCTCATGTACATTCTATAATGTTTGATTTGTCATAATATATATGTAAATGTGGGTCAATTGTCTTTTATTTCTAATATTAGTTTCTATATGAACCTACCCTATATACAGCAGTTGTAGGTGTTATGTGCTACACAAATTAATGTCACTCATTTAGAGAGAGAGAGAGAAGTATTTCATTTTTTAATGTTCTATCTAATGAGAGGTATTTTACAAAATAGAAATAATGATTGTTAAATTGTAATAAGAACACTAATTGCTTCCTTTTTTTTTCTTTAAATTACTACAACACTTTAAAGTTTAAGTAAAGACTCCTTAATTTTTGTGTCTAAAAGAAAAGTCTCTATTTGAAGAGAAGAGAGTGGTAGAGTGGTAGTATCTATCTATATAGTTATTTCAGTTCCCGTAGAAGAAACATTGATCTCAAACAAGAAAGATAATCTAACTAGGTAAAATGGATGCTGAACACCCATCTATTACATAGCCCACTCAAGATTGAGCCAAGTGGCATATTAATTGCATTTTTTGTAAGAAAAAATGCTTCCTCAACCATGGTTAAGATACGTTTGAAGATTATATATTATTCCAATTTCTAATATATTTTTATTATTGTACAATAGCATAACTTATTAATTCATCCATAAATTAACGACGATGTTTTAGTAAAGTAAATACAACATATAATTACTTTATTATTGTAATGGCGATATTATTTGATATACGTACTATATGTTTAAATTGAAAATATTTGTTATTTTGATAGAGCGAAATCACAAAATTAATGTAACGGCGAATGAAATATAAAAATATTTTTGTAGACATTTTTAATTTTGTAATTTAAGTAGAATATAATTTTATTTTTGTACCGGCAATTTGATTTCTTATTAAATGATGATTTTTATTATCAGTAATATATTTATTAACATTAAATTTTATTGATGGAAATTAATTTGGTGGCAGGAGCGTATGCTTTTATGAGGGAATTTTGTGCCAACTAAATTTGCATTTTGTCAAAATAAAATTATACAACATAGTCACGTTAGCTGCATCTAACTTTAAAAAGAAAATATACATATTTATATTATTGAAGTTAATAGATAAAATTATTCATTTTTATAAAATAAAGACAAAAATAATCACTTGAAAATAAAAAGAAAAAAATACACACATAAATACATAAAAACATGAGAAATGTTTTCATGTGTTCACATAATACAAATTATTTTTCTGAATAAAATATATGAACACATGATTAATTTTCTCATGAGGTAATCTGATTGAAAATTTTATGTATTTTACTTTTAGGTAATATTTTTTATCATTTATTTATTAAAATGAATATTTTAACTCTTACCATTATTCGTATTTGATTATTATTATTATTATTATTCTTCTGTTTTTTTTAATATTATTGTCATTGTTATTTGATTATATGACCTCATAGTCCATAAAGTAATCATATATATTTTTTACTGTTATTAATCTAAGTGGTTAATAGTTATTTTAAATTTTAAAACATAACACTCTTCATTATCACATTTTACATTATCACATTTTACGTGTGTTTGTAGCGGTGTTAAATTAATTTTAGAATTTTAAATAAATTTATTTTTTTAATTTATAATTAATTTTGTAATAAATTGATTTAGCCTTTTATTTTCTCTTAAATGTATTGTTGGTCCCTGATAAAGTTGATGTCATGGAATTATCAAAAGAATGAGAAAGAAGATATTACAGTGAAGACAAAGGGGAAAGGATTATGGGTGAACTCAGAGAATGCAAAGAAAGAAGAAAAATGGCTCAAATCATACCGGAAACATTTATTATGTTTTTATTTCAAGAAGCGCGCTTAGCTTAGCACGCGTAGTGATGTTTTAATTTTGTAAAATGTTGAGAGCATTCCCAACATTTAGGTTTTGTGAAATTGTTGGGTCCTACTTTTGGGGATCATAAAAACCTGGTTGATTGAATACAGCCGCAACTTTGCAGTCTTAATTTCTTCCTTATTCTATTCTCTCTTTTCCTCTTCTTCACTATTCTGCTCTAGTCTATTCTAAATACCTGCATATTAGTAAACCATAACAGTTGATTTCTTGACTGAGAACATGTATGTAATTTATAAAGTTCATTATCTTACTAATAAAATGAAAATCATTTCAAGCTTAATTGGTAATTAGTTTGCATAAAAAAAATTCGATTAGAATTAAGAACAATTAAATATTAGTGACTAGTTTAAAACTAAAAAAAAGACATTTAATAAATTATATGGTAGTGATAATAAGAATGGTGTTGAGATATAGTCAAATTATTTTTATATAATGTTTGAATAAAGTTAATTAAGAATAAATGAATAAAAAAAATAAAAAATAAAATTATAGTGTCAAGATACAATAGAAATTAATGAATAGAAATTAATGAATAAAGTTACTCATTAAATTAGTTTCAAGATACAATAGAAATTAATGAATAGAATTTAAAAGAAATAAAATTTTAAATAAAAAAAATATAATGAATAAAACTCAATAAATAATATTATATTTAAATAAATTATATGCACATTAACACCAACCGTCGTGGATGGATGATCATTTTTGTTAATCCAAATACATTAATCGATAATCTTTTTTACAAGTATGAAATGAATACATTACGAACTCGAATCTTTATAATGTTTCTCTTTTTGGTTCGATTACACCAACATCTATGGGATTGTTTTCAAATATTTTAAATCAATTTTAATAATAGTTTCTATTGACCTCATTATTACAATATATGTAAGTTATAATTTTTATAATTAATAAAATATGAAGTAGTAATTTAAGATTGTAAAGCTAATATTTTATTTATTCAAATAAAACATTTTAGTTATATTTTCCATTGTTTATAAAACCATTTAAAGAGCTAATGTATTTAATGTAATGTTCCGCTATTTTTTTTCTACTAGTAGTTATGTTTGGAAAATCGAAATAAGAAAAAAAATAAATTTTCGGAATAAAGTTTAGCATATAGATCACCAAATCGATTTTGTAATTATTACTTGCGCATATTATATTGTTTTAGAAATCATAGAAATGTACAAGCTCGTACGGATAATGATGTTATTCGAAAAGACAAAACTAATTAATTTCTGGTTTAAGTTCGATGTGTTAATTAAAAGAAAAACTTGTGCTAAGTCAAGAGAAATGCTTTACGGGCTATTATACGTTAGTTAGATACTAATTATTAGACGTTTGTGTGATGCGATTAATCTAGCTAATCCTTGTCAAACTTGATTAAGAGTGATTACTAGATTAAGGTTTTGGAAATATAGAGAATGGGTAATTGGAATTCCAAATTATCTTATTAAGAGAGTTATCACTTGTGTTTTTATGAGTGAGGGGAACATGTATTACAAGCATGGTACACAACTTGCTGTTAAACAAAGACACACACACGCACGTTTCATATTTATTCATTCAGATTGAAAATTGTTCATGGTAGAATAGGGAACTATAGATATTCCATACACATTTATGGATCTGGACTTATGGAACAAAAGCACCTAGTGAATCCTAAGACATAAATAATAGATTCAGTTTGCTGCTCAAATCTTTTACACATTAAGGCAGTCTTAAGTAGTGTGCAAAGTAGAAGTGAAGGGAAAGAAAATGTAAGGAAAGGACTGCTGTAGGAAGGAACCATAGCTGCCACCCTTCTATCACCTTTCCATCCACTTTAGACCTGCAAGAGAGGAGGAACAGCTTCATTAAGGCAGCCCCAAAAGTCAAGAGAGGCAGGCATAGTGTTAGAATAGACTGGAAACATCATGTAGGAACTCAAGTGTCTGCAGCCATCATAAAACTGAAGTAAAGAAACCCTACGTTGCAAACCAACCCAATAGAAGAAGAAACACTCTTCCTTATATCCCACCCCAACACTCACTTTCACTCCCTTTGTATCATATTTAGCAGCACTCACTTCACCAGAAAAGCTCTCTTAGTCAGCTCAAGTATAAGGTGTTTCCCAAGTCATCCTAAACCCTAAGGTTTCTAAGGTGTCACTAAGGTAAATGAAAAGTGTTAAGCATTCAGATTTTACAGTTGTAGCATTAGCTTAAATCAGTTTGTTACCTTTTCTTCTCAGAAGACAGCTTGGAGCTCTCTTAGCCGGATCCTAGAGTAAGAGTAAGCACTCTTCCACATATTTAACCGTTTGAATGAAAAGAGGTTTTATGCAGAGCCTGTAATCTTTTAAAACATGAGTAAAACCAAGGCTTCAAACATAGGTGCCCTGATTTCAGAACATAAGTATAGCTGTATATATATAAATATATGTGTGT
Organism: Leonotis leonurus; assembly: GCA_026898415.1. Classification (NCBI taxonomy): domain Eukaryota; kingdom Viridiplantae; phylum Streptophyta; class Magnoliopsida; order Lamiales; family Lamiaceae; genus Leonotis; species Leonotis leonurus. The sequence goes on from JAPKLX010000097.1 coordinate 742,423, forward strand.
GAGTGTATACTAATAATACTTTAGTCTTGTTCCTTAGTATTAGTTCAAAATCTTCTGTCTTGTTTCAAAGAAAGCTGTATTACTGGAACCACAAAAAGGAGAAGAAAACAGAACTTTGACTATCTTCCTCAACCCTTAAAGAACAGAGGAGTAAGAAATTAGAAACTTTAAAGGTTTAAGTTCAGAAATTGCAGGCCAAGAACTTAGAAGACTGCAAAGCTTTTAGATCCTAAGTTTTTAGAAAACAATTTGCAGATTTCAGAACCTAGATATATATACTTATATATATATATATATACATAGATTATGATTTTAGAACTGGATTATTTTTCTATTATTTTCAGTCTCCAGAACGCACTCAGTACCCGTTTATCTCCATAACCAGGAACCAAATCGAATGTAATAAACCTCAGAAAATTTAAAAAAACAAAAAACAAAGAATTACCTCTCATCTGACAACCAAGCTCAAAAAAAAATCCCTTCCAACGAACAATTCAGAATAAGACCAGCAACCAAATTATGTGCCCCTTAGCCAGAAATAGAACAGAACCAAAGTCAGAATTTGATTAAAAACTTTAAAACAATTCAGAATGTGAAACTCTTACACTAAACCAAAGCTTCGTTTTCTTCACAACTCAGAATGAATCTATGGTCTAGCTTATTGTTTAAAGCAGAGTATTTAAAGAAATTTAATCATGCAGAGAACGAAGAATTTAAAAATCTGAATTTCTAAGATTTCAGAATTCAATCCCCAAATTCGAAATCATAGCCTGTCAAATTTTTGAAACTAAAACAGTGAAGGAGGAAAGAACATTCACCTTATAAACCCGAAATTGTAAAGAAAGAATTAAAAGACTATCTTTAGGAGAAAAGCCAAGGACTGTAGTCTAAGAAGCTCCGGCAAGCACCTTCCGTAAAATCACCTCGCTAATTAAGCGAGAGAGAAAACAGAGTGTCAAGATGGAGAAGTTTAAAAAAATTTAATTTCAGAAAAGAACCTAAATCTAAGCATGCAACTTCAAATCGAGTAATAGAAGACAATAAAAGCAGACTTGACCTTACCTTTGGAAAAAGGGGCTCCGTAGAAGTCTTCCTCCAGAAACGGTCGAGAAATGGAGGCAGAGCGAAAAGCTCGAGGAAAAAGGCAGAGAGACAGTAGCAAGAAGAGAGGCAGCTGAGAAGAAAAGTAGGAACGAGATGACGAGGGAGAAGAAGGAGAGTCAGGCGTGTGATTTAGGGTTAGAGATATCTGAGGATGGATGGATCACAAGAGGAGAGAAAACAGAAGTGTCGCATGGGCTGGGAATCAATTAAAATTCTGTTGGGCCAAGATGTAAATTGGGCTCGATTTTAAATAAATATGGGCCCAGTTTGTGTATAAAAAAAAATATGGATTAAGTTGTCCCTTAATTATGGTTTATAAAAGTAACCTTTGGATTAAGTTAGTAATTAAAGAGATTGGATATAAATAGTTAGGTTTAATCCAATAATTGAGATCTATCGAGTTATGAAATTAGTAGTAATATTTAATGGGTATAGAATTCTTTAAGTACTCGAATCTTAAGTCGAGTGAAAGAATTAGAAATATTTATAGAATAATAGAATATTATTTCATTTTAGATGAATTAAATTATATACTCACGATGAGTATTTTCCTCTTAATTACGATTAAGGTTCGGCGAAAGGGAATTTCAGTCGATCTGCACCAGATTTTCGTTAGACGAAGAAGCATATCAGGTAGGCTTTCTTTTACCAAAGCAAATCGTATGCGTTGTACCAAAATGCTATTTTCGTTTTAGAAATGCTTTAGAATTTAAATGTTATGAAGTATTGCATTGTCGAAAATATTTATATTTTGGTATGATGCGTATCTGTTGAGCAATTAATCGATTTCGGGCCTTTAAAGATCTATATCTTTTAAGGTTAGTGTACACCGGAACTGAGAGTCATCTTAGCGGGTTGGCCAGTTCAGTGTTCGCGGAAAGTGGCCACTTTCCCGACACACAGAATTACAGATATGTATGATTACTCCAGAACCTAGACTGGCCAGTCGAACTTTTAAGATCACAAGAATTTTGGTGAACATAGGTTCTTTAGTGACAAAAATCCCTATGTTGCACTATGTTACGGCAATGGCAAATATATTGTACGAATGTGATTTCGGCACGTGTTTACTGAGTACTTTCGTACTCAGCCCTGCATATATTTATAAATGTGCAGGTTAAGTCGTGATGTCGAAGTGGAAGGCTCAGCGGTGGTTCTTGTCAAACTCTTAATGCTTTACTCTCGGTGGTTTATATGTCGTCATACATGTAAATCCAGATATTGATCCAGTTTCCGCTGCCAGATTTTATTTAAAGCTTTAAGAACTTAACAGTTATTTCATTCGTGTCGGACCATGTATTTCAGACTTGTACTCGTTTCATGATTCAAGATGTTGTTATAATCACTTATTCTGAGGCGATTCCCGAATTCCACTCAAGTAAATGCTTTCGTTTCATTCGTTATCCGTATCTTTCCCTTTAAGTCACGTTTTCCTCGATTTTACTTAGAGGAGTAAAATGGGGACGTGACATTTAAACTCTCTGCATAGTTCCTAAAGTCAAACACACTCCTCGTCTTTACCTATACTAGTAGCAAATGCTTGTCAACAAATTTATATCTTGCAGTTTTAGAATTTGTGTTTAATCCATGTTTGAACCAACTCATTTGAGGTTTGTGGTTTCAATTTTGTTGATTATGTGTTTGGAATCTACTAGTAGCAAATGCTTGTCTACAAATGAACTTTGCATTTAAACTCATTAGACGATGACTGAAAATTGGAAGACATCAATTTTACCATTAGGTATTCCTTAGTTCACTTAAGAATTATTTATATAATATGACACTTATTTGAATACCTCACATTTGTCCGAAAATTTTGCCATGTAGAATGAATATATCATTATTGTTAAAAGTGATGTTGGATTAATTTGTCAAGTAGCGTTTTGGTTTTTCTTTTTTACGTTATTGTGCGGTGAAATCGTTAAGTATTTAGGATATTCATCGAAAATTTTCATGTAATCTTTGAAATTCTAAAATCTAGTTATGTTTATAATACTCTTCGGTAGAAATATACTATATTCGTTCTACTAGATAATGTTTAATAGCACATACATGAAACTTAATAGAAATGGTGGTAAAATTGAACTTTATAAAATATTTTTTAGATGTTTTATTTTTCTTGTGAAATGCTTATAAAATACATAGGACATTCCAAACAAGTGCAAAATATCTACTCGGCTGGAGGTACTATCATTTTATAGCATGACATCCATTGTAGCTAGTTATGTTTTTTCGTAATATTATTACTAGACACCTTTTATTTTTTGTATGTTAAGTTTTGCAGCGTTATTACAAGATAAAATAAAGACAAACTTTTTATCTCTATCACCATTTTTCAAGGGTATTATCTCAAGTCGTTGTATTATCGGCAATATCATTGAAAAATTGCGGGAACGTTTAGATGAAAACAACATGGATCGATTCTCTAAATCTTGTTTTGGTAGGTTTATTGACCTTCCCGTTACAAGCTTCCAAGGGAAGATGGTATTGTTATTCATGCAAAAATTGCGCGACAGTTCCCGCCAGTCCCTTATATTTGACTTGAACAATTGTGTTACGGAGCTCGGACCAAGAGAGTTCTTCCTCATAACAAGATTGTCATTTGGACCAAAAAAGTTACTATCCGAGAGTTCGCTTTTGCACGAAGAGGTTTTCTCTTCTATCCCAAATATCTTTATGATATTTAATTTGCTTTCAACAATGCATCCTACACATGTAATGGTAGTGGTGATCTTCCAAACAAGCTTGTGCTAGTTTGGTTCTTGTATGGAACCTTATTTGCAATGGATAGTGTTGACGATCCAGATTTTTTCAATAGTTATCTGTGGGGTGTGGAAATGTACATTTTCTTTGTACATCATATATTCAGTTTGTATGATAAATTGGCTCTCCATGTCATAAGGAAAACACGTCCCACTTTTGATGTTTTATGGAATCAGTATTTTATTGTAGTCTTGGGCGTTAGAGTCATTCCTTGTGCTTGGTGATTTATGTTGGTCCAAGATTAAATACTTGAGATGTTCAAGTCTTCAATGATCCTATACTAGATGAAAGCTCGTTCTATAGGACATGTGATTTTTATAACCATATGTTCTTTTACATTTGCAGCTGTTCAATCTATTCTAAAAATACAGATCGTTTCTATAAGTAAGTTTGAAAGTTCAAACTTATTTTTACAATTGTGATTTGTTAAAATCTATTCTAAAATGAAATGATATCTAAAACCATGACAAGCGCTAAGGGACAACGAGCTATTGGTATTAGGGACAGATCGTTATGAAACAAAACGATCTGTTCCTAACATATGCTATCTGTTTGTGTACAATTTAACTAAAGTTTGTCAATATGGTGATCAATATGTCCAGGATAGCTTTATAAGAATAATACAGATTGTATAACTAACAATCTTCTCCTGTTATAGTCAAGTTGTTCCTTAAAAGATGATATTGATAACTTGGTTTTAGAGATCTTGAAATGACTAAGTGTTGTTTCGTAAAACATCATCAAAATATAAATAAATTAGTGTGGTTTCCAACAATTTCTCCCTTTTTGATGATGTTGAAACTACATCTTATATAATTTTCTAAGTGTTGAAACAAGGGATAATAAATGGCAGACAGTTAATATGCATAGAGAAATATAAAGCAACAAATAACATACATAAAAATATTGTCTGGACAAAGAGATATTGACATCAAGTTGTTTTTAAGAACCAAAAGAACTTCTGTAATACCCCGTTAAATAATTCGCGAGAATTATCGACTTTTATTATTAAATAGAGTAGCATACTCGTAGTAATTTTTTTTAACTCCGTTGTTGAGTTTTAATTTCGTTATTTAAACAAGCTTGACGTAAATAAGACGAGTTTGAATTTTGTTTTCTTGATATTTGATTTCAAGTGAAATCTATTTTTTATTTTATGAATTAGATTGGTTATTTAGATAGCAATACTTGTAGAATGATACAAGTATAAATATTATTGGACGACATAA
>JAPKLX010000097.1:747918-768218 GCA_026898415.1 Leonotis leonurus
GCTGAGAAGTTGGTTGCTTGTCTGTCAAGTTAACATTTTGGAAATAGATTTATATCTTCATATATACATCTATTTATTTTTAAGTCTTCCGCTGAACTCCGTATTATTATCTTTTGTTATAAGTTGACTGGTTTCGTGAACCAGCAATATCGAACCTTATGATATTACGTTGTTGACTTTGGTTAGCGTAATCCTTTTTAGGCCTCGTTTTCCGAACCTTGTATTGAAATTAAGCTTGTGGCTTAAACTCTTTTGTTAAAGTAATGTTATCTTCTTCATGTATATGTTGTTCAGGTGTTACTTAAATATTAAATTATACGGTTCCACCTTTATGCCCCCTTTCTTTCCCGCTTCTTTTATCCAACCCCGAGTCACTCCTCGATTGATCCGTCCTTTGGAAATTGGGGCTGTGACAACTTCAAAATTTCATTGATGATAGAGCTGTTACAGATGGAAAGAATTAACGTGAAAAACTCGCTGTGAATGGTAGATTACAAAAGTTTGAAAGTTGAAATAGTGTCTTCATTGTGGTGGCGGTTGCGGTTGATCCTTCTCTTGGGATTGTTGTTGTTGTTGGCGCTCATCTAGCTGTGCCCTCTTTCTTTCGACCAATTCTCTATGCCTTAGCTCAAAAGGTAGATTATAACTAGCATAAATCTCATTGAATACCCTCTTGTAATTCTTGTTGTTCATGTCGATGGGATAGCCCATGTGTTGAGTAGATTGATTTATGACATTAAGAATGTAGGTGTGATCAATCTCTGTCGTTCCATGAATCCTTGGTGGCACCATTGAGGTTTTCTTTGGAGCAGTGAGTGTCACATTCGTCAGAGCAGATTGTCTGAAGAGATATTCCACAAATTTTTGATTTTTATGTTCGCTTAAGTATTCCCTAAACATCTCATCTACTAAACCACCTTGATATTGTGGTTCCAGCAGATAGTAGTATTTCTTGACAAACCCTTTCACAATCCTATTCCATTCTGCAGCCTTCTTCGTGGAGCCATGTGCGATTTTGTGGCTCAGATAGCTGGAATTTGTCGAAGAATCAAAAAATTGGATTTATGGGTTCATCTCCTCCATCTTTAGGAGTCGAGCTCCTTATTCTTGGCATCCATCTCATTTTGTCTTTCTTTCTTGGCTCTCCAAAGCTTCCTAAATTCGGGGTTCTCGATCTGTTCACCTTTGTACCCGCTAACAACATCTCATCTTCTTCATCTTTATCTGTGTATACCTTTTTGTCTTTCCTTTCAGCAGCTAGCATGGCGACATTCTCTTCTTCCATTATTTTGGCTTTCTCAATATTTTCAGCCTCTAGCCTCCTCGCCTCAGTTAGCTGTTTAGCAGTTAACTACCGAGCAGCTGATTTCTTCATCACAGTGGGCTTCTTTTGTTGTACAGCTGGCTGTTAATCCTTACCTTCCCCTTTTTCGACATCATCAAAGAAGTCTTTAGAGACGATGAGTCAAAGGGAAGTGATCTCCTCTTGCATTTCCTTGAACCTTTTCTCAGCATTCTCCTTCTATTGCAAAAATGATGAAGTGCTACCATTAATATCTTGAAATTGATTTTCGTTTCCGCTGTTGTAGGTAGCAAGTTTGGACAACAGATCGCTGTCAACTGCTTTCATATCAGTGATGTTTTTGTTGACCATGAACAACTCATCCCCAGTGACAACATCAGCACCCTTCAAAGCCTGTGGCAAAATTGTTTTGAGCACTATCGACACTTCTTGCTTGACCACAGCTGAAATGGTGGTTTTCTCCATATCAATATATTGTTGCTCCACATGCTTCTTTACTTCATTGACCATGTTGGAACCAGTTGTCTTCATCTGTTCATCACTCTTATCAACTTTTGCCTTGTACTACTCGAGTTTTTTTTATCATTTGCTTCCTTGTACTTGTCAAAAACATCTATATCTCCATCAAAGTCCTTGAGTAATTCTTCTGATAAGTTGTTGTGTGCATTTTAAAAATTGGCTTGAACATCATGTATAGCATTCTCAGCAGCAGTAAAAACAAAATTGGCGAGGGCAGTAGTTCTATCGTTGATTAGAATGTGAAAGATCTCCACTAATTTCATTCAGTGCCTGCGGTGAGGCACGACCCACAAGGCACTGAATGATCATTCATCTGCTCTCATTTAATCATAGGTCCAAGGGAAGCAGTAAGTAGCTCGTCAAAGTAGTGATTGTGATAATCATCTGGAGCCGTTCCTTTGGTGTATACTTCATCAGTGGGTGTCACATCAACCAATGGCCCTACAATGGTTGGAATGGAACCCTTCTTTACCTTCTTTTTCTTAAGAGTGCTATCAGCAGCGAGCTCTTTTTCTGTAGATGGTTTCCCCTCTTGAACAGGTGGCTGTTGGAATGAAGCTTCAACAGTGGGAACGAAAGTCTCATCAACAACAGGTGGTTGTTGTTGTTCTTCAAGCACAGGTGGCTGCTGTGGTGAATCTTCATTAATATGAATATTTGATTCGTCAAGAGAAGGTGGTTCTGTCATCATTGTGTCAGCAGATGGTTCTTGCATCACTGCATCTGCAGATGTTATAAATGTGGCAGTTGGTTGTGATGTAGATGTTTCACCAGCTGCAGAGGGTTCTTTCTTCTCCACAGTGGGTTCTTCAAGATTGAAGAAATCATCAAAGTCTTCGGACTGCAGATCGACTACAAGATCATACAGGTTATGTTCTTTGGCATAGAAAGGAGCCAGATCGATCTTCAATTCACAAGCTTCTTCCTTCACTTTGGTTAGAACATAAGTTCTAAAGTATTGTCGTGCATCAGGGATATCCATAAACCCAAAATACGTTATTAGTTGGTTTTCCTCCACCTTCTTCTTTTGTTTCTCAACCACAGGAGATGGCTTCTTGGTTGCTTTCTTGCTTTTTTTGCTGAAACAGCTGGTTTTGGGTTACCAGCGGGTTTCCTTTTAGCAGCTCGCTTATCTCCTTCTTGAGCAGCTGTAGCTTCTCTAACGATAGTTGGCTTCTTGGTGGGAATTATTCATTCCTTGTTAGATTGCCCAATCTGGATCAGGGCTTTCTTAATCTTCTCATCGGTTACCTTTAGGAAAATTTGTGAAGCTGTGCCTATAGCCATCCCCACCTGATGCCTAGTCCTCGGCAAAATTCAATCATCACTAAATGGAATAGCCTTATTCCATTTGTCCTTGTTGAAAAATCCACAGATAATGGTGCTTATCTTAGTGGATAGACAAAGAGATCATCTAATATTCATCCATATGCAATTTCCATCTGCATCCTGGCACATGTCTATTGTTGTTCCTCGTCGACAATCAGCTTTAACAACGTTCTGGCCCAATTAATGTTGAGATTGAGCAGTACAACAATGATGACCTTCAACTTTCCTGGAGTAACAACATCATATGTTCCTCTATGTCCAAGAAATACCTTTTGGACATAATCTAATAGCAGACGATAAATAGGAAACATAAGCCCTCTGTTAAATGCTTTCCCGGTCCATGTGAACGATTGAGCCACAATAATATTGACAACTTCTTGTATCTGCTCATCAATGACCTCCTCGATTACCATCTCTCCTTCATCTTGCAAATGATACACTTGTAGTATCATTTCGATCACCGTAGTACGGAGTTGTTCTTCCTTAGTCTTATGCACTGGGATCGTCACGGAGTATTCTCCACGCTCATCTTCCATCCAAGAGCAGTAGAAGAGAGTGACATGTCGCGGTAGATAGTAATCAGGAGTAGTGGTGATAATTTTGTAAAATCCTATTCAACACACAAAATTTCATTAAGTGTATGTTCAACATAAACAGCTAGGTGTCATCATCTAGCAGTTAGATAGCAGATTGTTTTTAGGAATGTAGCAGATAGTTATTTTATGGTTAACGTGATTTGGAATCACTGTATAGTGGATTAACAGAGAATTAAACATGTTTAGTACATTTCATGTTTCAATTATGAGTAATTATCATACAATGGACATGTTATACAGTATATGAACAGATATTTCAAGATACATCTAGCATACTTAACGACATATTAGAACATTTTCATTCCATATTTAAAGGAAAAATCACTGGTATATAGGCCCTATTAATATAAAGCATCATGCGGAATTCACACATTGTGAAACTCTAAGTCATGCTTCTAGAACACAAAATAAACCTTTGCAAGCTTCAATCTTTCCGAGCAACACATCAAGGGTACGAAACCCATGATGGTCGAAGACGGCGCGAGGCTCCGGTGAGAGCTTGGCCTCGATCATATGAAGTATTTCCGATAATGGCATCGGAGATCCATGCAAAAATGAAGACGATGAACCAGATCTAGATTCAGACATGATGTTTATGTGAGTGATTTGCAAAAGAGTGAGTTAATGTGTGAAAGATAACACAAGTTGCAGAGGAAAAAGCTTGAGAGTTCAAAAATGGTTGTTTTTGAAGTTGAAGAGTGTATTTGAAAGTGTAGAGTTGAAGGCGGTCAAACATTTAAGCATATATAAACAAAATTTGAAAGGATGTGATTAAAACAATAAAAGTAATATCATTCAATTATTGAGATTACTCCCTGATTTAATCATTTGCTGCCCAAAATCGATTGAACTTCACACACCATCAATTTTCTTCTCCCAAGATATCACATCATTGCCTCGATGCTAGTACCGAGTTGTGCAGTCATAAATAGTCATCCCTTTTTGGCTTACTTTTTCTGACAAAGAGAAAAAATCTTGGCATTATTTAATATTTATATTTCTATAAATGAATATAATGAATAATCATTAGACATAAATATAGAGAGAGTTAGAGAAATAAATAACATTTATGACTTTATCTTGGTTCCCCCTTAATTGATGCCTAACAGATCTTTTCATCATCTTCGTGGCTTGGTTGTCCCAGCCTTTGCTTAACCACCTGTTCATAACAGATGGTATGAAATATAATATTTTATGATTGTTAACTGCACGTGACATATTAGTTTTGGACACATATCTATCTGTTACTTGACTTGTGTTGTTTTGATGTCCTGAAACAAAGACTGTTAGTAAAGGTAACACTGAGATTGATCTGTGGTACGATCTGTTCTTTAACAGCTCGTTGTTGATTATTTATTTGGCATGATATGTTATAGTAAAATTCTCAACAGCTTCTTGTTGATGATTTCTTTCGCTGTTTGTAAGTAACCAACTGTGATGTTAGTTTAGAATATATACAAGTATGTAGAATGGACTAACACAGATGGAAGAATGATCATATATTGCAACAAATGATTTTTACCGAAAACTAGTACCTTTTTCATCTAAGTTTATCAACCCCATCTTCCCACATAGCATCTTGAAATGATCTTCAACTAGAGCTTTTATGAGAATATCAACTCGCTGCAAGTGGGTGTGAATTTTCTTGATCTTGATGTTCTTTTTTTCGACATGGTCGCGTAAGAAATTATGTTGAAGATCAACATGTTTGCAGCGAGTGTGAAGGACTGGATTTTGAGTGATAGCTATCGCACTAGAGCTATCACAAAATATCGATACAACATCCATGCAGACCTCGTAGTCCTTAAGTTGTTCTTTTAGCCATAAAATTTGTGTAGTACAACTCCCTACAGCCATGTATTCTACTTCTGAGGTTGCAATCGAAGTTTGCTTCTTAGAAAACCAAGAAATGAGCTTGCTTCCAAAGAATTGGCAAGTCTCAGATGTTGATTTTCTATCGAGCTTGCAACCTACATAATCAGAATCAGAATACCCAATTAGCTCAAAATTATCATCACATGGATACCAAAAACTTATCTCAGTTGTGCCCTTGAGATAACGTAAAATATTTTTGGCTGCTTCCATGTGAGATTCTTTTGGATTAGCTTGATACCTAGCACAAACACAAACAGTAAAAGTGATATCAGGTCGACTAGTAGTTAAATACAATAATGATCTGATAATTACCACGATACTGTTTTATATTAGTTGCTTTGCCAAGTATGTCTAGACCAATTTGTCTATTAGTTTGCATGGGGATTTTCACTGGTTTGCTATCCTTTACTCCAAATTTGGTGATGAGATCGTTGATGTATTTGGATTGATTGATTAAAATCCCTTCAGCAGATTGTTTGACTTGTAGACCTAGGAAGAAATTCATTTCTCCCGTCATAGACATCTAGTACTTATCCTGCATGAGCTTGCTAAATTTGTTACAAAGGAATTCAGATTTGATCCAAAAATAATATCAACATATATTTGAACCAAAAGAATATAATCTTTGACTTTGATGGTGAAGAGAGTTTTGTCCACTGATACTCGTTTGAATCCAGATTGTAGCAAGAAGGTGGACAATGTTTCATACCAAGCTCGAGGAGCTTTTTTTAACCCGTATGCTGCTTTAACCAGTCTGTACACCTTGCTTTCATCTTCCACTTCGAATCCAGGATGTTGTTCCAGATAAACTTCATCTTCCAAAATTCCATTGAGGAAGGAACTCTTTACATCCATTTGAAACACCTTGAATCGCTGATAAGCTGCGTAAGCAAGAAACATTCGTATAGCTTCTAGTTTAGCAACAAGTGCAAATGTTTCATCAAAGTCGATTCCCTCCTGTTGGCAGTAGTATCCCTTTGAGACTAATCGAACTTTATTTCTAACCACTTCTCTTGTTTCATCCCTTTTATTTTTGAAGATCCATTTCACCCCTATGACTCCTTGATGCATAAGTCGATCAACCAAGTACCACACTTCATTTATTTTAAATTTATTCAACTCCTCTTGCATGGCATTGGTTCAATCTGCATCCTGTAAGGCTTCATTTACATCTTTAGGCTCAGTGTCAGATAGATAGCAGTTGAGTAGTCCATTTTCTCCATGCATTCTTTGTGTCTTTACTCTATCAGTTGGGTTTCCAACAATGAGTTCGGTTGGGTGGCTATCTATCCATTTTCTTCGCTTTTTCATCTCGTCCTCTGAAACTTCAATTTCAGGTTCTGCGGGGGATCCTCAAATTCAGGACGATCTGTGATTGAGACATCAAAATGATTATTATCATTAATATCAAGGTTAGAAAGCTCGTTATGTATTTCTTGGGCAGGTGGTTGCTGATCTTGTGTTGAAACAGATTGAGGGGAAAATTGTTCAACAACAAGTAGTTGTGAACGTTCATCATGTAACATTCCCCCTTGATCTGTTCCCCCTTTCTGTAGTGCCTCTACAGCAGGTTGATCAACGTTCTCTTCTTCTTCTCCTTCTTTTCGTGAACTCCACAGTAGAATATCTTCAATGAGTCGATCTGTGGAGTTTCTCAACGTCCTAGTAGAGTTTTTTCATCCTTTGAAGAAGAAGTGTTATCTGTACCTGAAAACTCAAAGGTAGATTCATCAAAAATGACATGTGGAGTTACTTTCACAACAAGGGTTCTTTTATTAAAAATACGATAAGCTTTACTGATGTCAAAATATCCTAAGAAAATTCCTTGATCAGCTTTGCTATCAAAGGATGACTTAGTCGTTTATGCCACAACCAGCTGGTCTCAATATTTGATCTTGTTACTAGGCAGGTTTCGATCTGTTCATCCCATTGTACAATATATAACCCGTCCTGCAAAATTCCGGTAAGAAGAATTTATTCTCCTTCCAAATTCTTAACTAGACACTTGTTAGCTGTAAATTCTACTCTCTTATTATTAGCGCAAAAGTGGCTAATTGAGAATAGATTGTAATTTAGTCCCTCAACATATGAAACATTTAGAATAGTAGTGTTACCAACTTGAAGATCACCATAACCTTTTGTATATCCTTTAGAGTCACCTCCAAAGGCAACAGTTGGTCCAATACACTCCTTGTAGTTGATTAACAAATCTTTGTTACACGTCATATGTTTGGAGCATTCGCTATCGAGTATCCACACCGCACCCCGAGCTGTATGCGTTCTCCTCATCGATCTCCTATCCTGCAATAAAAATTTACTCAGCTACCCTACTGATAGAGGGTGCTTAGTCAGTAGACAAAGTTTCTTTTGGAACCCAAATTTGTTTAATAATGAAAACATTTTGAGACGACTTGATCTGTTTTCCGTTGAAATCAATGTAGACTATTTGTTTCCTTCTCGCAGGTGGTTGAGCTATCACAGTTTTCTTCTTTAGAGAAGATGGTTTGAAGAAATGATGTTTAGCGGGAGTAGGTGGTTGATATCTCCTATTGTGTTGAGGAGCAGATCGTTGTTGATATGCTGCCTGTGTTTGATGGTGATATGCAGATGGTTTCATTTGTTGATATTCAACTTCATGTGCTGTATATTTCTTCTTTGAGTGGAGTTGTGGTTGTTGCTTGGAATGTGTTTTACCAAGTAAATGCCTCTAACAGTGCTGGAAATTAGTCCCTTTGCATAATCATCGAGTCCAGCCTCTTTTCTTTCTTCTGCTATGTACTCGTCCATGCTTTTCTCCTTTTCTACTATCTCAACAGATGGAGTAGGTCCAGTTCCATCCTTGATTTCTGCGCTGCATTTGTGCATGATTTTGATATGTCCATTTGTGATGACCTTCCACATTTTTATGTGTTGAGCTCTCAAAAACATTTCAATTCTAAAGCTCCAGTCATCGTATCCGGCGATGGAGAAGTCCTCGCAGGCGCGAACCATCTGTCCTTCCATAACTCAAGTAGAAGATTAATTTAATGCAAGTGTTATGTTGTGAAAACATTTTTCGAGATCTATCCAAGATGACCACACAGAGGTTAACTCTTGTGAAATAGAAAGAATGGCCAAAATGGACCACTACTCTGATACCACTTGTTGGTCCTTAAAAAGCAAGATTGGTGTATGGGGGGGGGGGGGGGGGGGGGGGGGAATTCACCAATTCAAACTTTTAGGATTTTCTCATTTTTTTTTTATTAATGAATAAAATTTAAGCACACTTAATAACTAAGATAGCTTGGGTAGCAAGTTAAGTTCTTCTTATTAGGAAGATTTAAACTTTCTCAAATATGACCTTATGAAGTGATTAACTCAGTTTAAGTATAACTTTACAAGTTAAACTCAAACTAAGTTGTGTGCGGAATTTGGTGGTTAAATACTCTTGTTAAATGAAAAACATTTTCTTTACTCAAGATATTAAGCAAACTAATTTAAGAATGATTATGAGGAAGATGATGAATAAAGTAAACAAGAAAATAAAGAATGCAAGTTGTTAACGTGGTTCGGGATAAACTTTCCCTACGTCCACAGCTCGATCAAGATCTAGATCGAAAATCCACTAAGCTTCTCCTACTTTCTTTTTACTCGTTGAGTACGAGCCACAAGAAATATCAAAACTAGATATTTTCTTGTGATTACACTTCTTCTTCCAAAGACTAAAAACTAATATAGAAGGTATACAAACTTTTGGATCAAAACTAGATCCTAACTTTGTTTTGGTAAATAGGTTTTCCAGAAACTATAATCTTCAAGCAAGGTAAACACTCAAGAAAATTCTTAGATGATGGAGTGTTTTGAGAGATGAGAGCTTGAAGAAATTTGAGTAGAGTAATGGCAAATTTGATAGCTTGAATTCTCGTAAACGTTTCTGAAAATGATGGTGGTATTTATAGACTCCATTTCCCCAACTAGTCGTTGGGGAAGATGAAGAGTCCTTCTACTTTGCATTAAATGCATGGCACATTTTGTATAAGCACGCGCCGCCTGCATTGTATTGTAACCATCTATCACGTGCTTTCCTAGTGTGTGCCATTCCAAGGAGGATACATCGTACAATAAGTATGTTATTCTTGTACTTCATTACTTAAAATATCTCATTTGATGTGACAACACACTGAGTGGTTGACTTATGACAAATTTATGTATGTCGATAGTCCACCGTAGTTATTGTGAGGGGCATGGAGCTTGACTTCTTCTAGCAGATCGTTTCCTACGATCTGTGTATCGAGCTGTCTCTCATGTATTAACTTGTTTGATACCAAATTAACACTTTGATCATACTTCTTCATACTTGATTCCATCTTTGATATTTGTAGCAACAGGTAATAGGACAGATCGTTTTGAGAAAGCGATCTGCTGGCTTTTGACAGCGAGCTGCTAGATTTTGTAATGAACAATCTGTTTGCTCCAAGATTGTATACTTGAGATGGTTCAAGTCTTCAATGATCCTATACTAGATGAAAGCTAGTTCTATAGGACAGATGATTTTTCTAACCATCTGTTCTTTTACATTTGCAGTTGTTCAATCTATTCTAGAAATACAGATCGTTCTTATAAGTAAGTTTGAAAGTTCAAGCTTCTTTTTACAATTGTGATCTGTTAAAATATATTCTAGAATGAAATGATATCTAAAACCATGACAAGCATTAAGGGACATCGAGCTGCTGATATTAGGGATAGATCGTTATGAACCAAAACAATCAGTTCCTAACACATGCTAACTGTCTGTATACAATTTAACTAAAGCTTGTCAATATGGTGATCAATATGTCCAGGATAGTTTTATAATAATAATACAGATTGTATAACTAACAATCTGCTCCTTTTATAGTCAAGTTGTTCCTTAAAAAATGATATTGATAACTTTGTTTTAGAGATCTTGAAATGACTAAGTGTTGTTTCGAAAAATATCATGAAAACATAAATAAATTAGTGGGGTTCCCAACAATTTATGCTCAGAACTTGTCGATGAGTCTAGTTCTTTATTACCACGTATTCTACGCAGAGCAACTCCGAAATTTCACTTGTATAAAAATCTTTGGTTGTACTTTCGTCCAGGAGCTACTTTAACCTATATAAGAAAAAAAATCTCACTTGTTGGCACAATCTTAATGTTTTATTATGGATTGATTTTTTATAGTGTTATATTTATTTACTATTTATGTTTTATTCATTTTAGGTAAGAATGAGTCTCAATGCTTTAAAAGAAGAGCGGTTGAATGAGGCACTACCATTCTTTCCAATAGTTAGAGACACATCCGGGCAAATGAGTTCATCCGATATATTGAATCACAGAGTTAAGCAGAAGTTAGATTACTTGTATAATTATGCATCAGAATCGGCTCAGTCAAAGATGAGATATTCTTTACGGTCCTTACCCAAAAATAATGATTTAGATATCATTAGTACACAACCTTGTGAGAAAGAACATGCAAATAATATTTCTTTCCAGGTTGATTCAGAACTTGGTTGGCCAAGTAATAAAAATCTAGTTGATGTCTCCAATGCCAACCTAAATGTACGTGAAAGTTTTTAATTGTTGACATGCATATTGATGCTTGGACATTGATGATCCCTTCTACATTTTGTAAAGTTAGTATCATATATACATATATGTACATTTCAGTGTGATAGGGCATTCTGTAATTGCGTCGTTCGGCAATTTGAAATATTTTTTGAGCTGATGAAGTACGTGATCCATCGAATTGATAATTCAGTCATGCATGAGCATACTCCATGTCCGAAAGGTGTTGCATCTAGTGACACAAATCATTCAAACATCATTTCTTCTAGCAATGTCCCTGAAAATTACAGTCGGAGGCCATGCAAATAGTTCATTATCCCAACCTCAAAGGCACAAATAAGTCGGCCTCTCCACATGATAGGAATTCAAGTTCTCTGCACGGAAACCATGTCGTTCATAACAACATGAAAAATACAACATTACCAAATTCATTGTCAGATAATTCTATTTCCACATACTCCACAGAGTTTGCAATGGTAGTATTAGAACCAAGTACAGTGGTATCTAACAGTGAGAATAAAAATGTACTTCACCTGACTCTTCTCTAAAAAATGAGTTACCATAGCTTAAATCCACTAAAATCATTATTATTGTTATTCTATCAATTAATTAATCAATTAAAAAAAAACATGCAATCAGAAGAAGTTAAGCAGCAACGTGGTCGAATTTCGTTCTATTAAAAAATTAGTTAGTTATAAAATATTTTTATTCAATTTGTTCAAATATGTCCACATCCATTACCTTTCAAATGAAAACTCAACTAATTAATTATGACTAAATTTTTTAGAAGTTCAAAAAAATATTGAAATTTTAAACTATAAGTCTATAACATATGCGTTAGTTGATTTATATATCAATTACCAATTAATTAATCGTGTTCCTCTATCATTAACTAAAAATATTAAAGTATTTTTATATTAAATTTTCAATAATCAAAATCGTTTCCCACTTATTATTTGTCAATAATTAAATTAAAATATATGAAAGTTAAAGAACTCATGATACAGTGTTACCCATATAACACAAAACTCAAAATATTTCGTAAACAAATTTAATAAATGAAGTAAATCTAAAAAGATTAAAATGAATAAGCAATGATTTACTTACCTATGTTGTCTCCCATTTTACTGAAGACGAACCTTTCTGAGAGCTCCAAAATCTAGTTTTCCATGTTTCTATTTGACCCGTAATGGCATTCAACAGAATTCCGCGATCAATTTGATAACGTGGAGTACTATTTGACCATTTCGAGATATATTAGTTCTTTAGCTCTTGATTCAGCATTCTGTTTCGATCAGGCCTTAAAAAATAACTTTTAATATACATGTAGATAATCTATTAATGAAGAGAATATACTTAATTATATAAGAAAAATCAACACATGATATGTTTCATCAGACCAAATATTACAAAGATACTCCCAGTCATCTTTCTTAACATCTTTGGGTACAATGCTTTTAACTTTATCCGGATCACCGATTCCACCAAGATCTAAAAATATCTTATGCAATTTTTGTTTATGGCATCTCCAAGACTTTTGCATTTATTGATCAATCACTTTCTGAATATCTTCATTTTCTATGTCTATATCAAAGACGGTTGTAGTTTGAAAAATAAAATATTGTTATTAATTTTTTATATTAATTATACAAATTGTTCGATCGAATTGTAAATAAATAAATTGAATACTTACAAGAAGTTTTTTCGAAGTGGCGCTCTGACATTGTGTGCTACGAGCCTCCAATCCTTATATTGCAAGTTACAATCTTTACGCGTTATTATACCAATTTCATTGTTGAATTTTGATGCATTGGCGCATATTGCTACCCTCATCTTCAAATCAAATTCTAGACTCTGAATTATCATGTGGTTCCATTGTTTCCAATGATTCTGTAAATAAAATTTTTGTTAGGTTTTTAAGTCTTGATGTTCTTTGAAGTGTTGACCTAACATTTGTGTTTTTGTGTTATTCACATGAATGCTGACTGGAAATCTAGGTCAGCATGACGTGGAATGGTGACATAGCACCCAGCTCAGCAGCCACGTGGAGTGCTGACTCGGCAACGTTGAAACAGCACATGTAGGCTGGAGTAGAGACCAAGTCGTGCTAGGCGGTTGAGAGTTTTATGCTAAGTGGAATTCTGTTCCACAAATCTAGGAGTCAACAACCAACTGAAGACCAAGTCTTGTGCTATGCAGTTGAGATATTCATGCTAGTGGAATTCTGTTCCACAAATCCAGGAGTCAACAACCAACTGAAGTAGTTCCACAATTCCAGGCTGATATGCGAAGGACAACAACTGAACTGCGAGAATTGTGGAGACATGGGCCAAACAGTTGCTATATTCGTGGATCCAAGCCCATGTAGTCTATCTATAAATACTAGAGTCATTCATTCAGTAGATGGACATCCTTTTGCAGATTAATTTTGTAGTTTTAATTCTGTATGTTTCTTAGCACGTAAGAACATACATATAGTATTTTAGTAATAGTGTTGTGGTTATTGTTGTGCTCAACATTGTAATAGCCAACACTTGTTTTGATTATTCTTTTTGGCCGTAAGGCTTCCGTGTAGGTTATTGATTTATATAACCTACTCAAAAATATCTCGTGTCTTCTACTTTAGCTTCCACAAATCTTTACGTAGAGTGGTTGATACACTTTCAAGTGGTATCAGAGCCATCACTCGACACACTGAGTGTGGTCCTGGCGGTATCACCTACTCTAGTAGCTCGATGGATCCGAACAATATTGGCATGTTTTGTCCACCAATTCAAGATGTGTCACACGACATTACCACAACATTTCAAGCCACATTGGAGAGATCCTTTTCTGATGATGAAGATGTTGATAAAGATGATGACAAATCATTTGAGAACACAGCACTTCACGTAACAGTTCAGAAGACAACAGTGGAGGACACTCCTGACATCATCGAATTTGAACCAATCTCAGATAGGTACGATCTTAACTACTATTCTAAATTGTTTTGCTTGAATGTCTCTGTTCGTGATGCAGGAAGTGTTGAGGATGACATAGACCCCACATATGGTGAAGAATGTGATGACAATGCCTTCTCTATAATCCAAGGATTAAAAAGGTTGTATGATGAGCTGTTAGGAAAATGGAAACAACAAGCACGAGATCTGGTGACCTCAACAGCTGAGATAACACGACTCAAGGAAGTTCAAGCAAAACAGGAGGTGTTGATCACACAACGTGACATAGAGCTCACCAAAGTAAAATCCCAACTTGAAGAGGCAGAGTTGACCATTCGCAAATGGAATACTGGGACTTATTCGCTCCAAGAGATCATGAACAGTGCAAACCCTAGCAAACAAGGCCTTGGATATGCTGCACCAACTGTGTTGTGTCGTGGGTTCACATCGGCAGGATAAACATCCAATGCCAAAGCAGATGTTGTGCTCACAGACTCATCAACACCGACAAAACAAAGCATCTCTCGAGCAGGAAAATGTAAGAAAGGTAAGAAAAAGGGTAAAAGGCATAGAAGGAAATATATATGTCATTACTGTCTCAAACCAGGCCACATAAAACCTTTTTGTTATCAAAAGAAAAGGGATGAAAAGTCATACTCTGTGCTGCCATAGCAACCCAAAATGATATGGGTAAAGAAAGTTGATCTGACATGTAATGTTGTGTACACAGCATTAAAAACTAACATTTCAGGTTCTTGGTACTTTGACAGCGGATGTTCACGTCACATGATAGGTAACAGAACATTTCTTTCCAACTATGAGACTTATGATGGAGGAAATGTTTCCTTCGGTGGAGGTTCAAAAGGTAAAATCATAGGGAGAGGTACACTTAATGTTCCTGGCTTGCCTGCTTTAACAAATGTGTATCATGTGCAAGGACTTATGACAAACTTGATTAGCATAAGTCAATTGTGCGATGGTAACATGCTTGTAAAATTCACTAAAGATGCATGTGAAGTTTACAATATTAGAAACTTGTGTATCATGACAGGTCAAAGATCATCAGACAATTGTTACATGACTGATGATCTAAAGTGCAACAAGGCTCAAGTTGATGATGCTATACTCTGGCATAAAAGATTAGGTCATACTAACTTTCGAAATCTTGACAGATTGATCAAGATGGATGCTGTACGAGGTCTACCCAAACTTGGAAAGGCAGACCAGATCGTGTGTGGAGACTGTCAACGAGGAAAACAACTGCATGCCTCACATCCTGCTCTACAGCACCATGAGCAACATTTTGGGACCAACCAATGTTTTGAGCTTCTACATATGGATCTTTTAAGACCCATGGAAGTTGAAAGCATTGGTGGTAAAAGGTATGTATTAGTTGTGCTAGATGATTTTTCCAGATTCACATGGACCTATTTTTTACGTCAAAAATCTGAAACATTTGAGATGTTTAGAAATAGGTTTGCTTGTGTTGCTAATTTATTTGATGCTAGAATATCTCGTATAAGATCTGACCATGGGCGTGGGTTTGAGAACTCACAATTTACAAGTTTTTGCAATGAAAAGGGAGTATGTCAGGAGTTTGCAGCACCAAAAACTCCACAACAGAATGGGGTGGTCGAACGCAAGAATAGGACCTTGATTGAGATGGCAAGGGTTATGCTGAGCTCAAAACAAATGGCGAAATATTTTTGGGCTGAGGCAGTAAACACCGCATGTTACATCAACAATCGAGTCAACATTCGACCAGACTCATTCAAAACACCGTATGAACTGCTTAAGGGAAGAAAACCTAACCTAAAATATTTTCGTATTTTCGGGTGTGTATGTTTTATTCTAAATGATCGTGAGTATCTAACAAAGTTTGATGACAAGAGCGACAAAGGAGTATTTGTTGGGTACTCAACAAACAGCGTAGCTTATAGGGTATTTAATCTTCGCATCAAGACGATACAAGAATTTGTTAATGTTGTCTTTGATGATGCAGGTGTTGAGAACAAAGAGGTGGAAGCAGAAGATGACATATATGAAGGGAGAGTTATTCTACCTCCTGTTGGGATGCAACCAGCTCCACCTAACACAACAACCGGCAGTGATGTGGAAAACAATGTTACACAACAGGAACCAGAAGAAGAACTAGATGAGCCTCAAGGGATCACTCCTCGCAGAGAACCTTCAGGATGAGTGAGAGAGAACCATCCACTAACTCAAGTTATTGGAAACATTGAGGATGGTGTTCAGACCCAACGTACACAGCCAATCAACTATAGAGAAATAGCGTGCTTGTACTCCATGTGCTCTTCAGTTGAAGGCATAACATGCTTCGTCTCCAAATTTGAGCCAAAAAATGTCAAGGAAGCACTAACTGATGAGTTCTGGATAAATGCTATGCATGAAGAACTAAATCAGTTTGTGCGTAGTGATGTTTGGTATCTTGTTCCCAAGCCAGTCAACAAAAATGTTATTGGCACAAAGTGGATTTTCAAGAACAAATCTGATGAGAAGGGAACAGTTGTTCGCAACAAAGCACGATTAGTAGCTCAAGGGTACACTCAAGTCGAAGGAGTCGACTTTGATGACACATTTGCACCGGTAGCACGACTCGAATCCATACGGTTGTTGCTTGCAGTCGCATGTTGCCTCAACATCAATCTATACCAGATGGATGTAAAGGCAACATTTCTTAATGGTGAGTTAAAGGAGGAGGTATACATGGAACAACCAAAAGGTTTTGAGGATCCTCACAAACCAGACTATGTTTTTCGATTGAAGAAAGCACTATATGGGCTCAAACAAGCACCACGAGTTTGGTATCAGCATCTCACAAATTTCCTCCTCACGTATGGGTTCGTGAGAGGTGCTGCTGACCGTACATTGTTCATAAAAAGGGAAGATCAACACATCCTTATTACTCAAATTTATGTTGATGATATGATTGTTGGTTCCATATCACATAACATGTTAACTGCTTTTTCAGGTGCAATGTCTACCAAGTTCGAAATGAGCATGGTGGACGAGCTCACATACTTTCTTGGACTACAGGTTAAACAAGGACAAGATGACATCTTTATCTCTCAAAGAAAATATGCCAAGGACATGATAAAGAGATTTAACCTTGAAGGTACAAAGCACATGAAGACTCCTATGGATTCTACAGAAAAGCTAACTAAAGATGATGCTGGAGAAGATGTTGACCCAACACTCTACAGATCAATGATAGGGAGCCTGTTGTACCTAACAGCCACTCGTCCAGATTTAATGTTTAGCGTATGTGTGTGTACCAGGTATCAAGCTAAACCTAAAGCCTCTCATCTCAAAGCTGTTAAACGAATCATCAGGTATGTTGCTGGAACTATAGACCTAGGCATATTATTCTTTAAACACATGAATATGAGCTTGATAGGTTTTAGTGATTCGGACTGGGCTGGAGATGTTGATGATCGGAAAAGTACGAGTGGAGGGTGTTTTTATCTAGAAAACAACATTGTGTCATGGCACAGCCGCAAACAAAATTGTGTTTCCCTATCCACTGCTGAGTCTGAGTATGTTGCCGCAGGCAGCTGTTGTACACAACTACTGTGGCTCAAACAAATGCTTAGTGATTATGGCCTAGATAACAATGACCTGGTTGTGTACGGTGACAATATGAGTGCTATAAACATTTTCAAAAATCATGTTCAACACTCAAGAACAAAGCATATTGACATAAGACACCATTTCATTAGAGATCTAGTGGAACAAGAGGTGATTAAGCTTGAGTATGTGAAAACGGAAAACTAAGTTGCTGACATTTTTACAAAACCCTTGGATCATGAGAGATTCGTACACTTACGAAAATCTCTTGGTCTTTGTTTTTATCATTGATTTTTTGTGTTGTGCTACACCCGTATCTATACTGTTGTTATCCATATCAGAGGGTGTAGCTTGTGTGTCTAACTTGCTGGTATAACATCATAGTCAACATGTTCTGTATACGGACACCTGGTATTCTCCTATATATGTTTTATGTAACTGTGTGGGAAACAATCCAAGTAGTTTGGGGGGCACGGCGTTCGCTGCGACGATGCTACCTTACAAAAGAATTGCAACTGCGACTGCTTTCGAGGGTGAAAGGCTAGGGGCACGGCGTTCGCTGCGACGATGCACTCTACGCTCACTAACCCTTGGATTCTTGTAGTTCTGCACCTATTTTGTCTATATGAACCGGGTGGATGTTGCAGAGATGTTGACACAACAGAGCAAGTTAGACTGCTTTATCATTGTGATGTTCTCTAAAATGTTTTCATCAACATCAGCAACATGTGTTTTCTGTATCGCATAATCTAACATGTTCTCCTCAACATCCGTATTTCTCTCTTGATAGTGGGTCATAACTGTCGTGTAGCGTGTTTTTGGGTGTGTCAGGGTGAAAGTGAAACGGCATAACTTCTTTTGAATTGAACTGTCGCCAGTCTGTTTTCCTACCCTCATCATGATTTTTTTCTTTGCCACAGTTGTCACTCACCACACGAAACCATAGAAAAACCGTCTCCTCTTTTGAAAGCTCTTGCTGCCCTAACACCGATTCTTCAAGCATGCCTATCTTCCCAAAAAGGGGGAGAACAATAATGTCATGGATGTTGCTGCGTGTGATGTGCTCGTATCTATGTTGTTGCTGCTGTCTCTATCTATGTTGTTGCGTGTGATGTGCTCGTATCTATGTTGTTGATGCTGTCTCTATCTATGTTGTTGCTGCTCTTGAAGTTGTTTTACAGGCATGAACATAGGGGCAGTTTGGAGCACTCTCGTGAAGCTATAAGAAAGGTTTTGTGAAGAAGGCACAAAAACAGGGGGAGTTTGTTATGTATTTAAGTCTTGATGTTATTTGAAGTGTTGACCTAACATTTGTGTTTTTGTGTTCTTCACATGAATGCTAACTGGGACTCCAGCTCAGCATGACGTGGAATGGTGACATAGCACCCAGCTCAGCCGCCACGTGGAGTGCTGACTCGGCAACGTTGAAACAGCACATGTAGGTTGGAGTAGAGACCAAGTCGTGCTAGGCGGTTGAGAGTTTTATGCTAAGTGGAATTCTGTTCCACAAATCCAGGAGTCAACAACCAACTGAAGACCAAGTCTTGTGCTATGCAGTTGAGATATTCATGCTAGTGGAATTCTGTTCCATAAATCCAGGAGTTAACAACCAACTGAAGTAGTTCCACAATTCCAAGCTGATATGCGAAGGACAACAACTGAACTGCGAGAATTGTGGAGACATGGGCCAAACAGTTGCTATATTCGTGGATCCAAGCCCATGTAGTCTATCTATAAATACTAGAGTCATTCATTCAGTAGATGGACATCCTTTTGCAGATTAATTTCGTAGTTTTAATTCTGTATGTTTCTTAGCACGTAAGAACATACATTTACTATTTTAGTAATAGTGTTGTGGTTATTGTTGTGCTCAACATTGTAATAGCCCAACACTTGTTTTGATTATTCTTTTTGGCCGTAAGGCTTCCGTATATGTTATTGATTTATGTAACCTACGCAAAAATATCTCGTGTCTTCTACTTTAGCTTCCGCAAATTTTTACTTAGAGTGGTTGATACACGTTCAATTATAAATAATGATTATTAATGAAGTGTTTAAACATTAAAATACTAAATTAAACGCGATAAATCTCAAACTTTGTTAGATCTTACCAGGATCTGATAGCATTATTCATATGTACTCCTCATATTCCTAATCTTCTTCTTTGACTGGTCATGTTAATAATAAACGGACGTCGTGTCAATTTTTTTTTCACTCTTAAATTTCTTGAATTCTAATTCTGATAGACGATCAATAAATAGATAAATAACGATTCAAATTTTAAAAATTCAAATAATAACCGCTCTATAAAATCGTAACAGTTTTCTCTCTATATATATAATTAATTAATTATTAGTATTTTCCAAACACATCACATATGTTATAGGATATGGGATATTTATAAAGCGTCGAATCAAGTTTTAAGTAATAAATCATAAATTTGACCTTTAAAAATGAATGGTTTTGATTCTTATCCGAGAAATATGCAAATATAATCTCTAGTATTTTAAAAGTATCCGACAAGATTTGCAAAAATAATCTCTAGAATTTTAAAAAATATATAAAATAATATAGAATTATTA
>JAPKLX010000097.1:768228-781498 GCA_026898415.1 Leonotis leonurus
TAATCTCTAGAATTTTAAAAAATATATAAAATAATATAGAATTATTATATTGTGATTTACATTTTATCTAAATAAATATAAAATAATCTAAAAAATGTATTCTTAGTCTAATATCTCATTTAGATCTATTTATTAATAAGAAACGAAGAAGATGCATTTCTCCCACTGTCCATCTAATTAAGAGAAATAAATTAAGGACGTGGTTAATAAAATAGATTTTATCATATATTAATTTTATAATTCAACCATATTTTAATATTGATCCCAATTATAATTTATCTAGTATTTAATTGGTTAATTCTAATTGCTTTAATTTAAATATATTAATAAATCAAATTAAACATTTATTGGTTTAATTTACTAATTTGTTTGTTGTAAAATTAGTCTATTTTTTAATAAAATAAAATAAATTAAATTAATGTTTAAAATAAATTATTGTTTCTTGATAAATTAAAAAATGGTGCCGAAATTAAATTTAAACAAATAAGATACAACTCATAACTCATATTACCATAAAAATAGTATTTAAATAATAAAAATATAAAATTTCAATTGAAAAATATTTAGTATGTGATTCATACAGATCTATATGAACCAATAAACACATTAATTAATATGTAGCCAATCGACCGTGCCGTTTGCCAAAACTAATAACAAAATCAATCCATGTGAATTATTAAATTATTAAATATTAAAATTATTTTATTAAAGATAAATTATTGCTTCTTGATAATTAAAAAAGGCAAAAATATTTTAATTAAAAAAATAAGATACATCTCATGTTATCATAAAAATAGTCTTTAAATAATAAAGGGATAAAATTTCAATTAAAAAATATGCATCGTGTGTCGGTGATTCATCCAAATCAATCGTTAAACATGTAGATCTATAATTAATATGTAGTCACCACTACCACGAAGCAAGCCGTTCACGTCCACAAACGCCTCCCACACTGAAAAAGCATATCAATATAAACCTAACCAAAAACACAAATGTTAGTTAAAATTTAAAGCATCTAAAAAATAAATTTATTTATAAGGTAAAATAACATATCATGTAATATCAAACTCATCATCATAGCCGTCAACTGTTTTTCCAATATCCAAGTCAATAGAATCAAAATCATCATCAGATTCTGAAATACATTGAGTTTCAACAAATAATCGATCGTCATTAGAACTTTCTTCAATATCCTCCATTTCATGATCACTATTACTTGTAACTCTATTGACTGTTTCATGAGGTAAAGTATATGGATCGATATCTTTTCTAACAAACGAAGTTTGCATTATATCCTCTGATGAATTAAATTTTGGCAACTCACTTGAATCTTCTTCTTGGAATACATCATTGCTTCTAGTTTCTTCAACCTCATGCACAACAATATCGTAGATATTACGATGGTTCACCTTTTGTACAATCCTCCAATTCTTCCCTCGAGACAAGTCATTCAAATAAAATGCTTGCTGAGCTTGTGTGGCCAAAACAAATGGTTCATCTTTATACCATTCGAATGTAATGTCAATTGCTGTCAAACTATTGTCCACCAACATTCTTTTTCCCCTTGGATCAGTGTTGTACCATTTGCAACGAAACACAAATACTTTTCTTTGGTAGATAAAATCGAGCTCTAAGATTTCAACTAATACACCATAATAGACTATGTCACCAAGGTCACTCTACCCCATGAATAAACTCCACTACATTGGGTTTTAAACTTGTCATCACGTTCCTTGCAACGAAATCTTACACCATTAACATCACAGCTTGACCAACTTATGTAGCGATCATCCGGAACTTGTGAGAGTGAATACATATCATAAGTAGCCTTGGGATCATTATTGACCTTAAGCATTGACATCTGAAAATATATATGTTAATTATTATCATTTCTATTTGTCTATAAAAAAGTATGTTTTATAATTACCTTCTCCTTGAACCATGTTGGAAATTCCTCCTTTTGAATTGCATCAAAATCTTTTTCTTTTATATTTCTATTGCCCAATACTTCTTTATGTTCCCTGCAAGTAAACATGTTAGTTTCATGAAAGTAAAACAAAATGTAATACAAAGCTTATACATATATATAACTCGCTTTATATAAACATCGACTTCTACTCCACAATTATTTAGAAGATACCACTGCACCAAATTGCGATAATTCTTTAAAAATTCATATGTGGGCGATCCCAAAGTGCGGATATTGTTATTGAATAACTCCATTGAGTATTTCGTAGTAGGTACATTCTAATTTCGTTCAAGGCGGGTGAATCTTGTCTTGGTATTTTCTAAATATCGAGATAAAAATGTAATTGCCTCATCAACAACATAAGCTTCAGAGATAGAGCCCTCAAGCCGTGCAAGATTACGAACATATCCTTTATATGTTTCCATACAACGTTCAATACCAAACATTCATCTCTGACTAACCGGTCCACCTAATAATGCTTGCTCCGGTAAATGCACACATAAATGAATCATAATAGTAACGAAAGCCATCGGAAAAATGTTTTCGAGTTTGCACAACAATATAACAATTCCTTTTATGCGTGTCCTCGAGCTCACTAACATATAAAGTCTTAGCACACAACTTTTGAAAAAATTGAGAAACCTCAATTAGATTATCACGTATTTTTTTGTCCAAAAATGGAAGAATTGCAGTTAGTAATACTTTTTGGAGCAATACATGACAATCATGAGTTTTCATTCCTCCAAGTGTGTTAGAAGGCATCACACATCTACTGATATTAGATGCATACCCATCTGGTAGACGAACAAACTTTATAAAGTTACAAAATTTCACACATTCTGCCTTACTTAATGTGTACATTGCATGAGGTTTTTCAAACTTCCCATTTCGCTCTCTTAACCACAATTCCTTATGAATGTTGTGATCTTGCAAGTCTAGACGTGCTTTGACAATATCCTTCGACTTAATAGAATCGTTTAAGAGGGTCCCAATGATATTTTCACAAATATTTTTTTCTATATGCATGACATCAAGATTGTGGCGCATCAATAACTTTGACCAATAAGGGAGCTCAAACAAAATACTCATTTTTTACCAATTCAACTCATCTACACCACGTTTCCGCTTTCTATCTTCATTGTTAGGTAATTTATCAGGAGTGCGTATAGGTAAATCATCTAACTGTGACAAAGTATCATCACCAAAAAATTGACGAGGTGAATCTCTTTTTTTAGGCTTTCCATCATATTCGATACTCCTTCGCCACTTGTGCATTTTATCTAAAAAACATTGCTGGCCCGTATAGCACTGTTTCCCACGAATTCTTGTAGAACGAGTGTCCTCTAAGCATATTGGACATGTTAATTTCCCCATAGTGCTTCATCCATATAAGTACGCATATGCTGGAAAATCACTTATAGTCCATATAACGGCAACACGAAGAGTGAAATATGACTTATCATATTCATCATAAGTATTAACTCCGGTAAACCACAAATTCTTAAGTTCATCCACAAGCGGTCTCAAAAAGACATCATAGTCTTTTCTTGGAGACTTTTGACCAGGAATTATGTAATGCCCCGTCTTTTAATTATCGAAGTGAACGATATCCGAACGCGCTTGTTATTATATATTGAACATTGTAGTTAATTAATGAGAAGTTAATCTACTTTAAGAGGAATTTTGGTTTAAGATAACAAGTGTTTATAGATTTCTTGATTAATATCTTAAGATATATTAATATTAAGGTATATGTTTAATACTTTGGACATATATAAATTATAAGTGTAAATATATGTTATGTATTTTGGAGAACTATATTAATGATATGCATGGGGTGCATACATTATAATTAGGTGGTTAAAATTTTATCTATGTACATAATTATAACATATTACACGCCTATGTACATATATGTTGTTTGAATTGTCATATGCAATAATGAACTGCACGTATATATACATATGTATTAAAATCTGCAAGATTTATTTGGTTGGAAAGGAAAGAGATTTTTCACTCAAGTGTGAATATGTACAAGCATGAATATCTATCAAGTAAGTAAGGTGAGATAAAAATGTGAAACACTTAAAGTAGAAACAAGATAAAATATATATATATATATGTGTTATTACATTACATTGTAGTAACCAAAACCAAATATATATTATATGCTACACGGCAGTAAGTTAAAGAGAAAGAGAAGGAAAGAAGAAAAAAATGTCATATGTGTAAGAGGGTGATGATTTTATATCAACCTAGGAAAGACTTTCTACTCTAAGAAAGCTAAAGAAAGGAACAAAGCAGAATGGCTGCTGCAGAGGAAGAAAATAGAGGAGAGAGGGCTGTAGTCTTCGGTTGAGTGAGGAAAGAAAGTCCTCCATCCATGCTCTCCTATGCCCTACAAAATAATAGCAATAAGACCTATTAAACTAGCTATCTAATCTTAAGTGTTAAGAAAGAGAACCACAATTCATCAAAAATCTATATATATAAGATAATGACTGCCCTTTGAACCGTTTATCACACAACCACAAATCCACATCAGTGCAGCAGCCACATTGTCATTCAAGAAGAAGTAGTTAAAGTCTAAGGTAAGGAATTTAAGCTCTAGCTATATATTAAATTCAAACCTTTTAGAGTTTTAACTAATGATTATGTTTAAACTGTAAATATGCATCCTGCCCTCCAGTTGAATCCATGGAAACAGAACATATATATATATATATATAATTTATCCAGATTTCATTGAGAAGTTTTAAAAGGATTCTAAGTTCAAGATTTAGCAAACACTAAACTTATGAGATACAAATTAGATAGAAATGTAAACTTAGAACCATTTTTCCAAAAAAAATCAAGACACGTATATAGCATTCTTCTTCAGAACACAAGAAACTAAGTATGAGTACCTGTTTCTGTTAAAATTAAATAACTTATAAAACAGAGACATATCTCCATTTTTTTTATATAGCATAAGAGTAAACTCACTAAATTCCAAGCCCAGTTTAAGAGTAAGACTTAGTTAACATTTCAAGAAAACATCATTTTAACAAAAGGTTAAACCGAATTGAGAGAGTAAGTTCAGATTTATTATAAACCAAACCATGAACTTTTAGGCATACCTTATGTTGGGAACCCTACAATAGTATATTAGTTTTAATGATGTTATTCGAAACAACACTTAGTTAAAATATGAAACCTTAAACCAAGTAATTGATGTTATCTTTTAAGGAACAGCTAGAGTATTAAAGAAGCAGAAGGTATAAATTCACTATCTGTATTATTCGTTCCAAGCTGTCCTGGACTCATCAATTATATATTCTTAAGGCCTTTAACTCATTGTAATGATAGCATTTTAAGCTTTGAACAGATTGAAGAATTTGAATCAGTTCACAAGCTTAACAGCTCGCTGTCTTTCTAGCCTTATGTTGATTTTAGATTTCTTCTCGATTAGAGTTTACAAGATCAAAATTGTAAAAGGAAGTTTGAATTTTCAAACTTACTTATAGTGATCTATTTTTATCTAGCTGTATTAGAAAGTCTTGATGCACAGCGAGCTGCACTTGTGCAGACCGTTAAAGAACAGCGAGACAATGTGATTGTCTACAAAGAACAGCGAGATACAAATTGTCTATATGGAACAGCGAGACAATGTAAAAATAGCTAGAGTCAAATAATATGCACCTGCTCAGTAACAGCTAGAGCTATTGGAACAGCTAGAGCTATTGGAATAGCTAGAGTTCTTGGAACAGCTAAAAACTGTGAAACAGCGAGACATATGAACAACAGATCATAATCTCAAATACGATCTGTTAACTCAAACTTCTCAAAAGGTCAAAATCAAGAAGTACATGTTAATTGGGAATCAAACCAATTAACAAAATGTGGACAGCTCGTCTCAAAGATATGGTAAGGAACAATATGCATCTGTGGTAAGACAGCGAGCTGTTATAATCCACACCATTACTACGGTGGACTGCCGACATACCTAAATTTGTCACAAGTCAACCACTCCATGTATTGTCACATCAACAGCATGCTTTAAGGAATGATGTACAAGGATATCAAAATTCCAGTACGGTGAATCATTCCCAGTATGGCAATACATTGGAAAATCTCATGAAAGGTGGTAACCACTCTCATTTTGACAGCGCGTGCTTCAACAACACTGCCATGCATTTAATGCAGTCATTAATGCGATGAAGAAGGACATCTTCTTCTCCAACGGATAGTTTTCTTCAAGAGGCTATAAATACCACCTTCACCTCCAGGAATGAGCACGAGAATTCACGATTACAAAGCTCAAACTCTGCTCAAATATCTTCAAATATTCAAAGCTCTAAAAGCACTCCTTCAAGCTCTAGAATTCTCTGAGTGTTTTATTATTCTTTTGAAAATAGTTTTCTGGAAATTTGCTCTTTACAAAACCCAAGTTAGGATCTAGTTTTGATCCAAGATTTGTAAGATTTAGATTGTAGTTCTTCAATCTAAGAAGTGTAATCTCAAGTTGTTATCTAGTTTTGATAAAGCTTGAGGCTCGTACTCAACGAGTAAAAAGAAAGGAGACATAGTAGATTTCGATCTAGTTTTGATCGAGCCGTGGACGTAGGGAAAGTTTATCCCGAACCACGTTAAATACCTTGTGTTCTTACTTTCTATTTTACTTCATTATCATATCCTTCATACTCTTGCATTAAATTGGTTGTGTTAAAAGATTGACTAAAGAAAACGTTTCTAACTGCAAAGAGCATTAACCACCGAATTCCGCACACAACATTAATCAAGGTTAACTTTCTTAAAGTTAATCTTATTAAGTGTTTCTTTTCACCTAAGGTTTATTTGAGCTAAGTTGTTTCTTCTTCACAAGAAGGAACCCTAAGCTAACCTAAGCTATCTTTATTTATAAAGTGTGCTTAAGCCTTATACTTGAACTTTGAACAAGAAAACCTAAAAAGTTTGAATTGGTGTATTCCCCCTCCCCCCCCTCCCCATACACCAATCTAGCTCTTTCGGGACCAACAAGTGGTATCAGAGCCGTGGTCCATTTTGACCATTGTTTCTATTTCATAAGAGATTATCTCTGTGTGGTCATCTTGGATAGATCTTGAAAATGTTTTCACAGCATATTGCACTTGCATTTATTTAATCATCTACTTTGAAGTTATGGAAGGACAGATGATACGTGCTTGTGAGGACTTCTCCATTGCTGGATATGAAGACTGGAGTTTCAGAATTGAGATGTGTTTACGAGCACAACATATCAAAATGTGGAAGGTCATCACTGATGGACCCATCAAAATAATGAACATGGGAAGTGCTGAGATAAAGGATGGAACTGGTCCAACTCCTTCATTGGTCATAGTTGAAAAGGAGAAGACTATTGACGAATACACTGTTGAAGAAAGAAAAGAAGCAGGACTAGATGACTTCGCCAAAGGTCTAATTTCGAGTACAGTAAGAGGCGTGTACTTGGCCAAAATCAGACATCTTCAAACTGCAAAGGAGATGTGGGATGTACTCAAAGAAATTAGCCGTGGATCAGACATCATCCAAGAAAACAAGCTGTCTATTGCTTGTAACAAATTTGAAGAATTCAAAATGAAGTCTGGAGAGACTATAGCTCAAATGAAGAACCGGTTCACTGAAGTGTTGATTGAAATATCCATCATCGACAAAAACAAGTATTCTCAACGAGAGAAAAATTTGAAAGTCATTCGTGCTCTACCAGCTACTTGGGAAATCTACTCAGCCATGCATCCCATGCATCCCATGATGCCAGAGCTACTTGGGAAATCAATAGTATTCATGGCCATTCTAATTCTTCATTTAGTAAACCTTCTGCTGCAGGAATGAAGGAAAAAGAAATTGCCTTCAAGGCCAAGTTAAAGGAAAAGGAGGTTGAAAAGAAGTCCCCACCAACCGTGGTAGTAAAAGACTCATCTAGTTCAGATGATGAAAACTACCCCACCAAAAACTACTTCAAGGAGTACTCACTCATGGCTCAAAGATTTCAAAAGATGGAGCTTAGGGCGAACAGATATAAACGTCTCTACAAAGATAACAATAGAAATTTCAAAGGAAGAGATCGATCTGGAGATCGACCTGAGAAAAGGAATGAGGTAAAATCCACCTCATATGTTAAGGCTGACCTATCTGAATTTTCCTGCTTTAAATGTGGTAGGAAAGGTCATTTCAAAACGGACTGCCCCGATATCTCCAAGGCAGAAAGAGAAGAGCTTAGAAGCAAGCGAGACAAAAAGCTTAGAGAACAACGCAAAGCCATGCTTGCTGAAGAACAAGCTGCTCCAAGCACATTGACCGACAGCTCATCCGAAAACGACGAAGCTTTCATCACCGAAATAGAAGAAGAATGGGATGAGTGTCTCATGGGTCATGACAACGGACTCGACAACAATGAGGTAGTAAATAATTGTTCTTCTCCTATTTCTAACTCACCTCTATATGACTCGGGTGACGAAGAGGAGATAGATGAAGAAGGTGAAGACGATCTGTCTATTGAAGACTTCACCAAACTCATGGAGGATCATGCAAGATTGAACAAAATGTTCAAACATGCAATAAAAGAGAATGGAAGAATGGCAAACACAATTCAAGAAATGAAGGAAATTAGCAACTCGTTTAATAAAAGAGAAAATGCTCTACTTCAGCAACTCAAAAGCAAGAGCGAAGAAAATTACACCTTGAATGTCAAAATTTCTGATCTTATTGATCGAGAAGCTTCTGCTCAAAGAAGAGTCGATGACTTGAGTACAATGGTCAATCACTCGATACACAAAAAGGAGGATCGAACTCAACTCATCATAGACATGCAAAGACGAGCTGCAGATCGTACCGGACTAGGATTTAATGGAGTTGACAAAGGACCACCAAAAGGAAACTTTGTCAAAGAAAAGGGAAAAGATAAGATTGTTAATCTCAACAACAACTCAAGACAGCCACAAGCTATCTTGATCAAGGAACAAGGTCAGCGACAACAAAGATTCACCACGCAAGGGATTGGATTTCAACCAAGGAAACAGCCTGCTCAAAGGACAAACCAAACAGCTCCTCAGTTTAATGACCAGCGAGCTCCCCAGTCATTCAAACAGAGGCAACGATCTGCCCCTCACAAACAATCTGCTCCTAGAAAACAAGCTGTGTCAAATCAACTACCTGCCAAGAAGAAAGTTGTGTATATCGACTTTAGTGGGAAACAAATCAGACCTTCACAGAATGTTACTATAATTAGACAAATTTGGATTCCAAAGGGAACGGTGTCTACTAACAAAGCACCCTCATTCAGTGGGGTAGCTAAATAAACTTTCATTGCAGGATAGGAGATCGATGAGAAGAAAGCACACAGCTCGGGGCGCGGTATGGATACTTGATAGCGGATGCTCCAAACATATGACATGCAACAAGGACTTGTTAATCAACTACAAGGAGAGCACTGGACCAAATGTTACTTTTGGAGGAAACTCAAAAGGATACACAAAGGGTTATGGTGATCTTCAAGTTGGTAACACTACTATTCTAAATGTATCTTATGTTGAAGGCTTAAATCACAATCTATTCTCAATTAGCCAATTCTGTGCTAATGACAAGAGAGTAGAATTTACAGCTAACAAGTGTGTTGTCAAAAATATAGAAGGAGAAGAAATTCTTCTTACTGGGATTTTGCAGGACAGGTTGTACATTGTACAATGGAATGATCAAACTGAAACCTGTCTAGTGACAAAATCAAATACGGAAACCAGCTGGTTATAGTACAAACGCTTAAGCCACCTCAACTTCAAATCAATCAACAAGCTGGTCAAAGACAAACTGGTCGAAGGTCTACCAAATCAAAAATTTGACAAAGACCATGTATGTGAATCTTGTCAAGCAGGAAAACAAACAAGAGCATCTTTCCCAACCAAGGCAGCGCACTCCACTACCAGAATATTAGAACTTCTACATCTAGACCTTTTTGGACCTGTATCTCCATTAAGTGTAAATGGTAGAAAGTATACATTAGTTGTTATTGATGACTTCTCTAGATTTACTTGGGTTATTTTTATGTATAAGAAAAGAGAAACCCTTGAAAAGCTACCTGATCTTCTCAACAGATTATCAAATCAAAAAGAGAAATCTATCATCACAATTCGATCTGATCGGGGGACTGAATTCATAAATCAAATGATCGAAGCTTATTGCTCAAAGATGGGAATACAACATCAAACATCAGCAGCTCGTACGCCACAACAAAATGGAATTGTGGAAAGGCGCAACAGATCGTTAAAGGAAGCAGCTAGAACCATGCTAAATGAAGTCAATCTTCCAAAGAAATTCTGGGCAGAAGCAATCAACACCGCCTGCTACACACAGAATCAATCTGTTGTCACTTTACGTCATGGCAAAACCCCATACGAGCTGTGGAATAACAGGAAGCCTCTTCTAACTTATTTTCGGTCTTTCGGATGTAAGTGTTACATTCACAATAATGGGAAAACTCAATTAAAGACATTTGATAGCAAAACTAATCAAGGAATATTTTTAGGATATTCTGACATTAGTAAGGCTTATCGTGTTTTTAATAAGCGAACCCTTATTGTTGAAGTAACACCTCATGTTATATTTGACGAAACTACTTTCGAGGTGTCAGAAACAGATGATAATCAATCAAACAAGAATTCGCCCTCTTCCACTCTTAAGAACTCTGAAAGTCAATTAATAGATGATATTTTACAATGGAGTCCAAGAAAAGAGGGAGAAGAAGAAGATTGTCCACCTGCTGAAAATATATCACAGCAAGGGGGAACAGATGCAATTGAAGAAACACGACAGCTAGAAAGGACAGACGCAGATGAAGAAACACCACAACTAGGGGGAACAGATGCAGATGAAGGGGGAACTTCACATGAACATTCTCAACCATCTGTTGAGAAACAAAACACTCAATCTCCCCCTCCCTCAACTCAACAACCATCTGTTCAACAATTGGTAAATGAAGTATCAAGCATTAATTTAAATACTAACGATCTCTTTGATGTTCCCACCATAGATCATCTTGAATTCGAGAATCCACCCGATGAAATAGAAATCGAAGTATCTGCGGATGAAATGAAGAGACGAAGAAGATGGGTAGATAGCCATACATCTGATCTCATTGTTGGGAACCCAACAGATAGAGTCAAAACGAGACGCATGCATGGAGAAAGTGCATTACTAAGTTGCTATCTAGCTCATACCGAACCAAAGGACATCGAAGAAGCATTGCAAAGCACAGATTGGATCAATGCCATGCAAGAAGAATTAAATGAGTTCAAGAGAAATGATGTGTGGTACTTAGTGGATCGACCTCATCATCAAGGAGTTATTGGAGTCAAATGGATTTTCAAGAATAAAAGAGATGAAACAGGTGAAGTAGTTAGAAACAAGGCAAGGCTAGTCGCAAAAGGTTATTGCCAACAAAAAGGGATAGACTTTGATGAGACATTTGCACCTGTTGCAAGACTAGAAGCCATCAGATTGTTTCTTGCTTATGCAGCTTTCCAACGCTTCAAAGTATTCCAGATGGATGTAAAAAGTGCATTTTTGAATGGGATTCTAGAAGAAGAAGTCTACTTGGAACAACCACCTGGATTTGAAGTTGAAGATGAAAGCAAGGTGTACAGATTAGCTAAAGCAGTGTATGGTCTAAAACAAGCTCCTCGAGCTTGGTATGAGACACTGTCTACATTCTTACTTCAATCGGGATTCAAACGAGGATCAGTTGACAAGACATTATTCACCATCAAAGTTCAAGACTATATCCTTTTAGTCCAAATTTATGTTGATGATATCATTTTTGGATCCAAATCTGAATTCCTTTGCAATAAATTTAGTAAGCTAATGCAGGACAAGTACAAGATGTCAATGATGGGAGAGATGAATTTCTTCCTAGGCTTACAAGTCAAGCAATCTGCAGATGGGATCCTAATTAATCAATCTAAATACATCAACGATCTCATCACCAAGTTTGGAGTTAAAGATTGTAAACCAGGAAAAATTCCAATGCAAACCAATGGGCAGTTTGGCCCTGATGCACTCGGGAAAACAATAGATGTAAAACTATATCGTGGTATTATCGGTTCACTTTTGTATCTAACTGCTAGTCGACCTGATATTACTTTTGCAGTTGGTATTTGTGCTAGGTATCAAGCAAGTCCAAGGGAATCCCACTTAGAAGCAGCCAAACGAATTTTGCGTTATCTCAAAGGGACCATTGAAATAGGTTTATGGTATCCTTGTGATGATAATTTTATATTAACTGGTTATTCTGATTCTGATTATGCAGGTTGCAAGCTTGATAGAAAATCCACCTCTGGGACTTGTCAATTCCTTGGAAGCAAGCTCATCTCGTGGTTTTCTAAAAAGCAAACTTCGGTTGCAACCTCTACAACAGAAGCAGAATACATGGTTGCAGGGAGTTGCACCGCACAAATCCTATGGCTCAAACAACAGCAAAAAGATTACGAAGTACAGATGGATGCAGTTACAATTTTTTGTGACAGCTCGAGCGCCATAGCAATAACTCAAAACCCAGTACTTCATACTCGATGCAAGCACGTGGATGTTCGTCATCATTTTATCCGTGACCACGTGGAAAGAAAGAACATCAAAATAGAGAAAATTCATACTGATGTGCAGCGAGCTGATATCCTAACCAAAGCATTAGCCGAGGACAGATTCAAAATGCTTTGTGGCAAGTTGGGATTAATCAACTTAAACGAAAATGGTACAAGTGTAAACAACAGATTGTAAATGGTACAATACAATCTGTTGTCACACTATTTGTCATCCATCTGTTTATTAATCATTCCACTACTTGATAGATAACTTCCTCTATAACTAGATCATTTACCTTGAAGTCTAGTTGTTCAAGAAAAAAAAAATCTAAGTAACAAGTTGATACAACTATCTGGTACATTAATCAAGGGGGAACCTATGAAGAAAATTGATCTATCAATTTAAAATGTACTAAAACAAACAACAGCTAGATGGATTATTAATCAACAGCGAGCTGTTGAAAATACAAATGTCTAGCTGTTCGACTCAAATATTCTAAACAGCGAGAGAATATGTAACCAACAGCTTGATATTATTTGTTCTCAACAGCGAGAGATTATGTAACCAACAGCTTGATGTTACTTGTTCTCAACAGCGAGAGATCATCGTAGAACAGATTGCTTTTCACATCAAATCAATCTGTCTGGCATTTATTAAGGGGGAACTTAACTCTCACTATTTATATATGACATTTAATTCCTCATTTATTTCTCC